>JAULKJ010315598.1:0-10725 GCA_032355405.1 Rubia balearica | reverse complement strand
AGATTTGTGCTTAGAAGCTTAGATTGATGAGTAGGAGGTGGAATTTCACTTAGGTAACTTTCACTTCTCTATTTCTTATTTTCTACCATTTATGTAAATTTAACCCATGAGCTTTGTTAGTCTAGAGTAGTTTATTTCTTGGGGTTGTTCTTTGTAAACATGGTTTGACATGATTTGTGAGACTCTTCATATTCATCCTATTTTTCTATGCTATAAACATCGTGTTTAATTTGTAGTTTAATTTCTTATTGGGATTTATTCTATGAAATATGTTAAGATGCACACTTAGTTTATTTCTAGCATAATACCGTGCTAGGCTTTAAAGTACTAGTTTGGAAGTGTTAGATTTTTGGTTTCTATAGTAAGTCTTGCGAGTACAGAGAGGATATGTGCGATAGATCCATCTTGTGAGTTTTGAGGCAGTAATAGACAATAATATAATTGCCTATTTGTGTGAGGAATTTCATGTTAGAAGAATCATACCTATCGCGTTGGTGATATTAAAATCCGAACGAAAACCATGGCTTACCCCAATAACTAGCCGTTTTTAGTTTGTAGCGACTAGGGTGGCCAGACACTAGAATTATCATAAGGTACTGATGTCCACTTTATTTTGAGGAATAGGATGTGTGCTTATAGTAAAGGTCCTGGTTCTGTGATTGAGTTTACTCTCGCATGTAGCAGTTGCGACCTACGCAAGCATAGTTCCTTTAAGCGGGGGCCTGCTAGCACTGGGAATGAGCTATGGGAGTGATCAGTAGAGATGCGCACCCCTAGAAAGTTACGGAGGAGGTGATATGTTAATGAAGGGGCATAATCGGCTGTGTGATAGACATGGGGAGTTCTCGGGGAATTAACATCTCCACACTATGTGATATAACATGAAAATAGGTTGATAGTTGCTTGTATGAATTAGAGTCTAGGATCAAATCTATACGTCAATCATGTGATTAAATAACCCCCAAGATTAGTTATATCATAGTTTATCTATTTTACTTGCATGATTAGTAGTATAAGTAGTTCAAATACACCCCCATTAGTTACTATCCTGACAAGCAGTTGGGTGACACCCTAGAGTGGAGTGTTTAGCTAACATTTAGGCTCTAATATCTCTGTGGAAAACCCTGAACTTGACACCGTCTACATTTATCGTAATTAGGAATAAGGTAATGAGAAACATACAAATTATATCTTTGATGTGCTAGCGCCCATGGGTAAACTCCACCAAAATAATGAACCCATAGGTGCATATCACTTCCGCACTAGTATTTAGCATATAGCCGAAGAATAATATCTATCAAAGACTTTGGAAACTTGAAACATGACATTGCATATGTATGAGATGAGACACAAATATGATATCTTTTTAAACACATTTGACACTCGTTTTAACAATACTCGAAACCAAGTTTGCATGTAAAGAAACACTTGGGGAACTTGGCTTTTTGGAACCGGTTCGGTATTTATTGGGAAAAATAGGACAAAAGATGTTCTTAGACCACCACTCTCCTTCATTTGGGTATTGGGTGTTCAAATTCTTAGCCACATTGGAACAAAATATTGGTCACTTCCCCACTAGTATTTACCATATAGTCGATGAATAATATCTATCAGAGACTCTAGCAAATTGAAATATGATGTTGCATATGTTTGAGATTAGATGAAAATATTTTATCTTTTAAACACATTTAACACTAATTTTGTTGGTGGTTAGTTAGGAATTATATATTTTACCAAATAGTGGGTTAGAATCATCTTGTGTGGTTTATCACCCAATTTCACTATTTTGTAAGCATAATTACCTAGTTTGTTTCATTCACGATTGGAGATTTGAATATTTTTTGTGTTTAGTGGAGATTGAATCACCAGAGAAAGCCATTTTCAAGGATGGTATTAGATTGAAGGTGATTCGTGAGAATGGCAGAAAAAGGAAGACCTCTTCCAACTTGGTAGAAGATAGATTGAAGAAGGAGTGAAAAGAAGTAAAAGTAGGGGGTGAAGAACTTTGAACCAAGTTTTGATAATTATCTGAGATTAATTGGTGTCCATTGATAGCATCATTGGATTTTTCTTTGCGAATCAACAGTTCACCCATAGCGAAGAAAATAAATTGAGGCCACAGTTTGAAAAAATGGACCATGCAAATATGCACAATCCGTGCCCAAAAGATAAAATTTCATGAATAAAAAATACGGTCCATACATATATGCACAATCTATTCTCCGGGGTTGAAAATTGACTTTTGGCCATTTCTTTTCCCTCTCTTTCCTTCATAACTATCTCACTTTTTCCCCTTTGATGCAGAGGGACTCCTTCTAGATGGTGATAGACCTCGGGATTTTCCCAGTGAGATCCATTCTCTTAGATACTTGCAAAGTAATCCCTGGGGAGAAGCTCTGAAGCCCAAGTTAGTTCAAGGGAATTCTTTTGAGCTATAGTAGGCTAGGAATTACTTACCTAGACTAGTGTTCTGTATCTTCATTTATAGGCTTCATCGTGCAATCGTGACGCGTGTCCTGCATTTCTCTCTACTAGCTCGTGCTCTAGTAGAGGATGCTAAGGCGAGCAGCACTTATACAATTTCTTTGGGATCGACCATTTGTTGACAGGCTAGACTTGGTTTGCTCCCAAATGCTATGTGAGCTGGTTGCAGCGATCTAGGTCTTATGTTTAGGGTTTCGTAGACTAGGTTTATATCATAAGCCCTCTTCCCCTAGCAAGGAAATTATAAAGTGCGTAGTGGTTGAGGTTTTTAATCATGTCAAAGAATGTATAATTGTATAAAAAAATATATATATATATATATATATATTCTGGGTTGAATAGGAATTGTGGGGTAACATAAAGCTATGTACAACTTCATGAGTAAGGTATATATATTTATATATATATATATATATATGTGTGTGTGTGTGTGTGTGTGTGTCTGTGTTGTTTTGAGTTGATTAGTATTTACTTGACTTCAAGATATGGGATGCACGGTCCCGAATGTCGAGGGTAATATTGATACGAAAGCATAATAACATGTGAAATAATTATTTCAAATAACGTTTAACCAGTGATGGCTCCTATTCATAATTGATGGATGTCAATAACTACCTCGAAAATGTGTATTTTCAAAATGTAACTTATTTGATGTTTGTATATAGTGTCTAAGACAAGTTGGGAAACATACCTTGTTCATTTGTCTTGCAGGCGCAATTAATGGACTTTGTGTGGCTATTAGCTTGGGCTTTCGTAAATTAAAGGTAATATTTAAGTCCAACATTTTCTGTGTGAATATGATGGTTGTTTACTCCGAATCCTCATCCTTCACTGCCCAACTTAATGTGGGTGGTAGTGGGTCAACGCATGATGAATTAATTATCACGGATGTCGTGATTTCAAGGGAAGAAGAATGGTTGTGGAAGAGGATGGTAAAAATATAGAAGATAAAGATAGTGTTATGATGGAGACAACGTTAGCAGAACTAAAACAGTACCATCCATCCTTAGATAGATGGTAACCTAGATTGCTTGTTGCTAGTGAAAAGGTATGGAAACCCATGGTTTGATTTTTTTCGTGTTTATGGGCATTTCTTTTTGTATGGACTAGCTCTACTTGTATCGATTTCATGGTGGGCGTTTTTGAGTCTTATAAGATTGCTCTGACCCAACTTTATCCGAGAGGCATGGTCATATTGAGTGGGTATGTAGAAGTATGTAAGCGTGCTGGAAGGATGTTGAAGGTTGGTTATTTTACTGGGTTCTATCAAACGCGGAGTGCAAGAAAAGAAAGGTGATGTATCCTAGTATTCATGGGATTCAACTTCTACAGACTTTTCCCAGCAATTATGGGCCGTGAAAGGAGAGGTATTTTTATGTCAAGTGCATGGAGGATGAGACGATGCCTCTGTGGAATTTTTTGTTCCTTTTGATAAGCAATCTGAGAAGGTGGGAAAGTTGAAGAACATGAGCAAGACTGTGTTAGATAACCCGGCCGAGGGAGAAGAAAGGTTGGCACTTATGGAGTTATTTTCATTTTCTAATTTGTTACGTTAGTTGAGAATATTTTATATATTTTCAAATGCTATTATTCTTTGTGTAGGAATAGGATTGTCGAGGGTTAACCCCTCTGGTCCTAAAATTAGTGGAAGCGATGCACAATGCTCAACTAAGCACTCGCTTGAGGAAGAAGCAGAAGACTGGAGATGTGGGAGGTCATCGTCGTACCTCTCAAATATACATTTTATAGACCTAAAGTGTATCATAAATACAACTAAGTAGATAGTGGAAAAATCGGGGTCGTCCACGAAGAAGAGGAATTTTCCTAAGGGTTCATGCATATAAGGTGGATATAAGCACATATATATAATATCAAAAAAAATGGGGGAGGGAGAATTGGTTGGTTTTTCCTAAGTTATGAAAGTAAAAACAAGACAACTAGCATATAAAGATAATTATGCAAATCATGCAAAAACTAACAAAAGAGGGTAAAATCACAAATGACAAAGCCTTGGGGGAAATTGATTCCCACTTCAAAACCTCTTATAAATTATAGAAACAATCAATAATTCATTCACAGTAATTGCCTATGGTGAATTCTATCACTTCCATTTTGAAGATTAACATTCCTTTCTTCTAAAGAGTAATTCACAAAAGCGATCAACGACTATTTGCAAAGCTCATTAATGATCACTTTAAACAAACACCGTCTAAAAGTGTTTCATCAATGGCACAAATAACCATAGATTTGATAATAAGTACAAGCACTCTACCAAATACCTAGCTATTTAACCAAACAAAGCTTTTATTAGGTTTAACCTAGAACAACCAACATTCAAGATTCTATATTTTAGTTCTACCTTAGGATAAATATGATAACAAACCTCATTAACATATTCATCAAGATAGATTAACAACATTTACCCAATAAGAAGTTCTAATTCCATGTTTTTAGATTTTCATGCTAAAGAGATAAGAAATTGTATACTTACCTTTCACCCTAGCATTCAATCACACAAACACTTCATATACTCACACAACCCGTAACATAAATGAAGTAAACATCAATATTAATGACACAATAAATGCTAAGCAATAACTGTTCATGAAAGAGTGAATTAGAGATTCTCACCACATGGGTTTGGAAGTTTCAATGAATTGCTCCCAAGTGATAACTTAGCTACTAGTGTTCATACTAACATTCATAAGCAAATTAAACATGAACAAAGAAGAAAAGAGGTGGAGAGAGAGAGAGAGACAGAGATCAAACTAGGGGTCTTCCAAGGGGAAATCGGTCAAGATGATGAGATAGGATGTGGATGGCCAAAAATGCCTTTTATAGAACAAGAGAGAGGAAACTAAGGACAAAATGAAGAAGTCCAGCAGGATCCCGCCCTGGCGGAAATGGGCTCGCCCGGGCGGGTTGCCCATTTTCACTCTTATTGGTGTCGATTCTTCTTTGCTTTGTCGTCTTGCCTTCTTGATTTCAAATCTTTATTTTATCTTGTCTTCAATCTTCAATTCCTTTAGTTGATGGATTCAATCTTCACCATCTTTCCTTGCCCTAAAAAATTTCTAGAAAATTATAATAGTGCAAAAGTCGCTCGTAACTCTCCTAAGATAATTTCAAGGCAAAACTCAAGATTTAGAGCACAAAAGTATACTAAAGTGAGTTAAAATATCATATTTATTTTGGCTCACATCTCACCCACAGATAGCCTCTCATTTTTACCTAGGTCACCCTTTCGGGTTTTCAACCTATCTAGTCCCCCAATGTTGCCTAAATTTTCCTCTCAGGTTTTCAACTTTGTGGGTAAATTTTTGTCATTTATTTTTAAAAATTTTCCTTTTATTTTTACAATAAAAAAAATAGTAAATTATATACATGCACATCATTAAGCCCCTCCCCTACATTTAGAATCATACATTGCCCTTAATGTAAAACACCTAAGGCAACAACGCTCCACCAAATACTCCTAATGATCAAGAATAAAAAACACCAAGGTTCAAGAACGAAATAACTCCAAGAATCCAACAAGAAATTGACAATATAGTACATCAACACAAAAATTCAAACACCTCAAATCAACTAAAAAACAATAACTCAAACTCAAACCAACCAACAAAATAAGCACAAAATTCTTCCAAAAAGTATACATCAATCAGAATGGAAATTTATAGGAGTCGAATATTTACCATGATGGTGAAAAGGATGACCAGGGAGAACACCTTTCCAAATAAGTTCGAGCAATTTATTGTTTCCCAACTTGCCAATTCAACTCAAGAGCAAATATCCCCAAAACTTAGGGCTCTTGGATTTTGGATTTGAAGATTTAATGGGTGGAAGTATGGATTTTATGAATGAAGAGGAGTGTATGAAGGTGGGTAAGTGTTGAATGTTGGTGGAAAGGATGAATGTTGGCTAGAAATGGTGAAATTTGAAAGATGAAAATGGGTTTTGGGAGAGATCGTGAAATGGAGAAGAGGGGAGAGAGAGAGAAGAAACAAATGGAGAAGAGGGGAGAGAGAGAAGAAACAAATGGAGAAGAGAAGAAAAAGGGGGAAAGTTAATTCAGAAACTAATTAATGAAAAGAAAAAAAATAAAAAAGAATACCGCCCGTGTGCATCGTACAGGCGGGGTCTCCCAGCATCCCGCGGCCAACCCTTTTTTGTTTTTTTATTCCCAAATTTCCATGGCCATTTTTCTTGCTCCAACATTATTGTCTATTCTCCAATGCTCAACCTATTTCGCTTCAAAATCACGGAAAAATACAACCGTGATAGAAATAAATAAAATAATGATAAAAATTAATTTGAAACAACATCGACGGAAAGTCACGAATGACTATTTGAATGATCAAAACAAATTTTATTTAACGTCGTCAACACGGGTTACTCCCCTAATTGGATTTATTCACAAAATGACCGAGGAGATCGATCTATTTTCCTCAATTCGGGACAAACTTTCGGGATACACGTCATCCCCCAAGAAAATTTTGTGCACATAACCTAGGGATTCTTCATGCTCTTTCAACACGCCCAACAATTCCCTTTTATGCTACACGGTAATTTCAATTGAATGAGCAATGGAGGGTTTCTCTCTATATCCAAGAGATGAGCATTTAAGAACTTTCGATGGTGGTTTGCACTCTTCCATCGAAGTCTTCACATTAGAAGAAGGGAAACCAAATTTTGTTGGCATTCCCGTAGACACACGAAGGGTGTCAGATGTTTCTTTTGCAAGAGAGTCTTCATCATTATTGCTTTCCGTCTAGTTAGTACTAACAAAATTTGCAATAGAAACATCATTTAAACCATCATCTTGAGCAAAATTTAAGGAACTAACATAATTGGGCTCAACCACATCTTGCTCTATAGCATTAACAACATCAATAGCTTGGAAAGAATGGTATCTACTAGGATGATCAATTGAATTATTAGTGTCAAATTATACTTTCCGCCCATGAAACGTGGTTAATGTTCCATTATGCACATCAATTATTGTCCTCGAAGTCTTTAAAAATGGCCTACCTAATAAAATAGGTGTGGCCTGAGTATCATTCTCCATAGTAAGGACATAAAAGTCGACGGGGAATGTCAAAGAGTCCACTTTCATCAGTACATCTTTCACAATACGTTTTGGGTATGTGCTAGAGTGATTGGCTTGTTGGATTGTGAAAAGTGCCTAGATTTAGACTCTCATATAAAGAATATGGGATAACATTAATTGAAGCACCTAAATCTAGCATGGTCTTTTGAACTAGTTTTCCTCCTATCACACAAGGAATTGTAAACATCTCGAAACCATCACATTTAGGAGGCAATTCATCATTAACATGACAGACACATGTTCATTCTTTCCACTCTTATGCTTAGTCTTAATTTTTTGCTTCCTATTAAAGGCACACAATTCCTTAAGAAATTTAGCATACCTAGGACTTTGATTTATAGCATTTAAGAGCGAAATGTTTACCTCGCATCTACAAAAGACTTCGTAGATGTCTTTGTTGTCCTCCTTATTTCTCCTATCTTTCAAAGCCTCTGGAAATGGTGGTTTTGGAACATAGATGGGAAGAACCGCCACTTTAGCTTTCTTGTGAGGTGGGAATGAGGTTTTAGGGCTTGATCCCGATCTCAACACTAATGTCTCCCCTTCAATTTCCTTCCCTTTGCTCACATTTTCCTTGGCCAACTCTTTAACCTCCTTAAAATCTTCCTCTTTCTCAAGCACCTGCTCAACAACAACTTCGCCTCGGGGTTCCTTCCCCTCCTTACCACTCCTCAGTGAGATTTCACTCACATTTTATCGAGGGTTAAGTTCCGTTTGGGATGGAAGTTTGCCTGAATCTCTGGACTCCATTAAATTCAATATTTGAACCATTTTACTGACTTGAGTCTCCAAATTTTGATGCTCCATTCGGCCTTCTCTTGGAACATCTCGTCCTTCTTCGCACACAAGGTCAATCTACCAATGGCTTGTATCACTTCATCTTTTGACAAGCCCGAACTCTCACCTTGATCATAGGGTTTGTCTTGGAGTCTTAGGAAATTATTTTTGCGGAGGCCAATATTATTGTTGTTGAGGACAGTATTGTTGTGCATTTTTCCCTTCTTGAGTATTTCCATACCGGATATTTGGGTGATCTCAATTACTCACATTGTAAGGCCTATTTTTGTAGCCTTGACCACCTTGGTAACGTTGATTACCTTGGTACCCTTGATATCCTTAGCCTCCTTGAAAACCCATATCATTCACCTCCACAACATAATCATCTTGCGAACTTGGACATATATCTGTAGGGTGCGGTGAAGAACAATCTCGTATGATTGTACATGTGACACATTCCCAGATTAAATCATCAAAACTTCACCATAGAAGTAAGGGATAACATTTGACCCTCAAGTTTTCCATTGTTGGCGGGGGCACTTGTATTGTTCAAATTTTTTATTTTCAAATCGGATCTCGAACTAAAAGTCCTTGACTCCTCGGCCAACTCCTCATAGAGTTTCATAGCCGCTCCTAACCTCTTGTTCCCAATAGAACCACCACAATATTGCCTCACTAACCTTTGCTTCTCATTAAGAAGACCATTGTAGAAGTAATATACCAAATCTTCCTCCTAATAGCCATGGTATAGATAGCTTGAGAGAAAATTTTTGAAACTCTCTCAGTAGCTTTAGAATGACTCCTTGTGCCAATATTGGAGTGTCGATAATTTCCTTCTTCAAGGTGGCGGACTTTGAGGCGGAATACTTGGCGAGAAACTTCCTCTTCAACTCAATCCATGAGTTTATGCTCCCGGATGGAAGGTAGTGAAGCCAATCCCATGCGTTATCTCTTAATGAAAATGGGAAGGCTTTCAACTTGTACAACTCTTCATCCACTCTTTCGGGAATCATACCACAACATACCATATGGAAGTCGGAGAGAAGTTTGTTGGGGTCCTCTCCCTGCCTACCAAGAATTGAAGGTAGCAAGTATATCAACCCAGATTTGAGCTCAAAATGCCCATTCGTCCCAATCGTTGGATATGTGATGCACATAGGTTGTTACTCAAGGTTGGAAGCTATAGTCTCCCTCAACGAGACATTCCCTCCTTGAAGGTAAGAGTGTTGAAGTTCTCATTCTGGATGCTCATCTTGATGCTTCATGGAAGTAGAAGGTTCTTAAAAATGATCATTATGAGGGTTTTATTCACACTTTCTTCATTTTAAAATTCAACTCTAACTCTGGTGAATGCCAAAACACTTAATAATAAATGCCTCTTCCCCGGCAGCAGCGCAAAAATTTGAGAGGTCGTCGGCGGACCTCCTATAAATCATAGAAACAATAGATCATTCATTAACATTAATTATCTGTGGTTAATGCTATCACTTCTATTTTGAAGATAAACATTCCTCTCTTCTTAAGAGTAATTGACAAAAGCAATCAACGATAATCTGCCAACCTCATTAATGATCACTCTAGACAAACACCGTCTAAAGGTATTTCATCAATGGAATCATACACAAATAACCATAGATTTGACAACAACTACAAGCATTCTACCAAATGCCTAGCTATTTGACCAAACAAAGCATATATTAGGTTTAACCTAAAACAACCAACATTTAAGATTCTACCTTTTAGTGCTATCTTAGGATAAGTATGATAAAAAAAACTTCATTAACATACTCATCTAGAAAAATTAACAACATTTACCCAACAAGAAGTTTGAATTCCATGTTCTTGGATATTCATGCTAAAGAGATAAGAAATTGAACATTTTCCTAACATCTTGGTATTCAATCATGCAAACACTTTATATTCTCAAACAACCCATAAAATAAATAAAGTAAACATCAACATTAATGATACAATAAATGCTAAGCAATAAATTTTCATGAAAGAGTGAATTAGAGATTCTCACTACATGGGTTTGGAAGTTTTAATCAATTGATCCCAAGTGATAACTTAGCTACTAGAGTTCATACATATACTCATTAGCAAATCAAACATGAAGAGAGAGAGAGAGAGAGAGAGAGAGAGAGAGAGAGAGAGAGCAAAGTAGGGTTCTTCCAAGGGAAAAGTTGGCCAAGATGATGATATAGGAAGTGGGTGGCCAAAAATGCCTTTTATAGTACAAGAGAGAAGAAAAGAAAGACAAAAGGAAAAAATGCAGCAGGATCCCGCCCGGGTGGAAATGGCCTCGCCCCGGCGGGCTGCTCATTTTCACCCTTCTTTATGTCGATTCCTCTTTG
>JAULKJ010315588.1:0-10725 GCA_032355405.1 Rubia balearica | reverse complement strand
TAACCATTAATATATAAAAATATATATACTTAATATTAATGGTAAAAAAAATTTACATGGGGTAACCAAATACTAATTCCCCCCCCCCCCCAATTTTTTTACCATGGGGTAACCAGGCTCCAAGCTAGATCCGCCCCTGAGTGTTGGTGACCCAAAACTTTATGTATTAGTTATTATTTTCGTCAGAAATCGACGTAGGATATATCTTTCAACACGTCTCCTCACGTGCCAACGTGGAAACACTCCACAACCCATATCAGGCCAAATTAAAGGGGATCCACACATCGGCCAAATAAACCAACTCGGGCCCAGGTCACAAATACCTGACTTTGATATCATGTTAAATTTAAAGTTATTCTGCGCTTTCATCTTAAAAGCAATTGATATTCTAGGCTTCCATATTAAGTCAATTGTCATTAAGAGCATCTCAAATGCAAGCATCAAAATCATAAAAGTCACTAGCCATGTCATCATAATAGTGGCTCAAGGTTAAAAATCATCTCCAATGCAAGGGTCTCTTGCAACCTTCAATTTGACATGGCCAAAATGTAAAGTGACCTCTTCAAATAGAATTTCTGATATTGGAGGCTCATATTAACGCCCGCTAGTACGCCTAGTCAGCATATGCCAAAAACATATCAATTTTAATGTATTTTTTAAATTTAATTATACAAATTATACATGATTTTAATTTTATTAGATGAATACTCAAATTGTAAAAAAAATATACATTTAATTATTTTAGATATTAATTCAGCTATATTATATTTTACTTTATTTTATATATCACAAAGTTGTGTTTTAATTCTTATAACTGTTAGATGGGACAATTTTACAATTAAAATAAAATTAATTTGGTGATTTGACATTTCTTTTCTTTTATTGGAACGAGATTCCCGCTATTTTAAACATCATTCAAATATACATTGAAATGTAAATAATTATAATCTAAATTTTAAAATAGTAGAAATGATAAATTTCATAACTGGTCTAACGATCCCAGCATTTTGCCCTATTCATCAGTTTTGTTAATATGCAAGTTCAACTTGAACCATCATTTGTATAAATCCTAACAATTTGATTTTATAAATTACATGAGATTTGGGGTGCCTAGTATATACCCTCCCATTTACATGGGTTTAATGTTTTTTAAAATGGTCTAACGATCGTAAAGCGATCTAGCAAGAAACATTCTCTAATTAAATAGTTATGAAATATACAATAAAATTTGATTCTTTACTGTTTGAATATGAATACAATATATATTAAATGGTAATAAATATAACACTTTGATGCTAGTTAATAATAATAAAATATTGTGATACGTCACTGTGAAACTTGATTTACGATGCCTGTATTGGAGATAAAAAAATTCTCTAATCCTTATCATTAATATTCTTATACCCAGTGTAATGGGGCTGGTTTAGTGGTAAGTCACACTCTCTATAATTAAGAAGTTCAGGGTTCAAAACACACCCCATTTAGAATTGTGAGTATTAGAACAATTTCTTGATAGGGATTACCCAGCGTCATGAGACCGTGTTAGTGATCCCCACTGTGGTTTACCAACCTGCAGGTGGTCGATGTACTGAGATCATGGAGGTTCTGATTTTGGTGGCAACGGTTTTTAGGAGGTCGTTGCTAGCTATCAAATGGATGAAGTTTCATACTCCACTGAGTTTCAATAGATTCAATAGTGGTGTCTCCAGCATTTGGTTGCATGTATGTAATATTTTTTTTTAAAAAAATCTTCCCAGATTTTTTCCCCAAATGACTCCTACTTTTGTGGGTGAGGCTCCAAGCATTGGAGATGCTCTAAACTTCCATGACTTGGAAAAATTAATCGTTCCATTAATTAGCAAATAAATATTCATTTTTTCGGTTTTTTTAGGAATAATTTCTTTCCAGTTTACTTGCTTCATCTTACAATTTTATGTAATTATTTATTTCTCATGTATCATCAAATATTATAGTACCCAAAAAGAATGCATAAAACTGGGAATATAATTTGTTGGCAATTATTAATTAATAACAATTCATTATCTAACTCACAACGTACGATGTTAACTACTCCCTTTCTCCCATTTCAACCTGCAATTTAACTATTTATTTAGTCAATTTTTTAAAATTTTGACCATAAAATTGAATTGGTATATAAGTATAAATACTATTGTGTGATACATTGTCAAAATCATTATAACATACTCCCTCCGTCCCACTAAAATTTGCTGAGTTGACTTTGGCACAAAGTTTAAAGCAAGGTGAGTTGGCAATGGGCAGAAATGGAAAGCAAGGTTATTAATGGAAAAGCTTAATAAATCACCTCCGCCAGAAATGAAACTTCCCAATCTTAATCACCTCGTCCACCACCCACATCCGCTTCACCACCGGCTGCGGAGGCGGAGGCAAAACAGAAGCAGCCGGAGCAGAAGAGATAACATTACTCTTATCACCATCACCATCCCTGCTCGTGCTGCTGGAGCTGGATCGTCGAAGGTTTTGTTCGAATTGGGGAACAAGGTCACAAGGCAATGGTTTTCGGATCCGGGTCCGGGTTCTGATGGGAGGAGAAGAAGAGAAGTTGGGAGTAGTTCAAATGGGTTTGTCATCTTGATTCTTCCCAACCGAGCTAGAGTCTGATTATTGTTATGCAAATCGTATCTGAAGCAACATCTTTCCGGATTTGAAGTTACCCATCTGCTCACGGTGACGGTGCAGGAACCCTAGTCTACCGCTATGCTCATGCCACCATCTGCACAGCACTCCCACGACCGTGCACAGTGCTCCCGTTCTGCCCACGTCCTCGCACAGTGTTCCCGCTGCGCCCGCCACCTCGCAGGAGAAACAGCGAAACAGAAGCAGCCGGAGCAGGAGAAACATAGGTGCCCAGGTAGAAGAAGAGGATGGAGACGAAGACAAATAATAACAGGTTTACTAACCATTGACCCTGTTTGATGTACTTAGTGTTACTTAAATGGTTCAAATAATGATTCAGTAGTTATTTAGTTTTTTTTATTGTTACTCTATTCTGTAAATATATTATTTTAGAAAGGGTATTATAGGGAAGTTACATGTCAAATTTTGCCAAAAGAGGAAAATTTTAAATTAAGCAATTTATAGTGGGACGGACTAAAAAGGAAAGTAAGCAATTTATAGCGGGACGGAGGGAGTATATTTTTAAAATATCAAATTTTTACAAGTTTTAACTATTCTTAATGAAAGATATTAAGGATTAAACATTTTTCAAGTCAAGTGTGATAAGTTATGCAAAGACCAAGGTTTAAACTGCAAATTAGAAAAAAATCAAGATAGAATTTTTGGGTTGTATTAATTGTGTCATAAACTTATATTATACATTGCATAATAAATTTTTAACACTGCAACTAAAACCTTTTATTTTTTTATAATTTTAATTCAACCATATGTTTCCATATACCTATGAAAAGACTATCTTTTTAAAGTTTTTGTTAAAGTCAAAAGGTAGAACTTGGGAGTAACTAGCTTGAAGGAAACCGAGTAATTAGAAATAAACTGTGCTTTAGTCAATGTTTGATTTCAACTTAATTTTAACCCGTTCAAACTAAAATTTGGGTTCAGTCTCTAGAAATCTTAAGGTTCACTCACGACCGGTTTTATGACAAATCCATAAAAAATTACCTTTGATAAGAGTGACTTCAGAAGCTTTTTATTTAGTGGTCAAAATCTTTCGTATACTTGTCTATCAAGTTTGAAGTTTAATAGAGCGGAAATCCACACCAAGTGAATGTGTGTATTAAGTAGAGTAATTAAAAGAATAGTGGGTCTCCTTTACGAGCGGTCTGTTCAGGGATCAATTTGCAATTTCAACAAATTATTTAAACCCTTCTTCTCCAAATTGAAGCGCGATCCTTTTTCCCCAAACTGTCACCTGTTAGGGAGATATTTTATTATATTTTGTGTATATCTTGTACAAGAGGTACCCCCCTCCCACCGTGCCCCAGCCTGCCGTGTTCCCAGGTTTTCCCATTGCCGATATCGCCGTCTTCCAGGACGCCGTATAGGCAGCGGCGGTCGCCATCGCTCAGGCAATCCGCTAGTCCGTCGGCGACTCCATTCATGGCTTGCCCATCTCTTATCCCTACATTGTTTATCCGTCGGATCATCCAGGTTTGAAAATTTGTCCTGAGATCTTGAAGGGTGATAATTATAATGAATGGAGTACCTCTCTGTTTAATGCGTTCTCTTCTAAACGTAAAGAAGGTTTTCTTGATAGTTCAATTGTTAAGCCTGTACCTGGTGAGCCATTTTTTAATGACTGGAAGAGTGTGAATTCTATGCTTGTTGGTTGGATTGTCCAGACTCTTGTCCGTCTGTTCATTCTTATATTACTTATTGTGCGTCGGTTAAGGAACTTTGGGATGACCTTAAACAACATTTTTTTTGTTGGGAATGGTTCGCGCATGTGTGAGATCCGTGCGACCATTTATACTTGTTGTCAAAATGGCCAGTCTGTTGCTGCCTATTTTGGTAGATGCAAGAAGTTTTGGGATGAATTGTTTACTTACTTGCCTGCTCAGACATGTGTCTGTCATGCTGCTGCTGTTGCAACTAAGGAGCATGAGAATGAGATGGTTCATCAATTTCTCATTATTCTCGATGATGGGTATCATACGCTTAGATCACACATTTTGGCGCAAGATCCCTTGCCCTCTATTGGTCGTGTTCACTAGCTTGCAATTCGGGAGGAGTGTCACAAAATTGTTGTCAATGCCACGACTCCACTTAGAACATCATGGATTTTGAAGCATGTCGCCCGATGCCATCTCTTGCTCAAAAAAACCTCCTAACACCACAGTTGATAAGAAAAACCTCATGTGTACACATTGCAACCGCAAGGGCAACGATAATAATACCTGCTTCAAGATAATCGGTAATCCCAACTGGTTTGTCGAAAATAGACTTTCGAGATCCGGTCAGAGAGTTCTGAACCAGTAAACTCGCGCCTCTACAGCTGCGCCGTTCACCGAAGCTGCTCCTGCTGCCGTCACGACTCCACCAATGGTCAACACCACCCTTTCTGATGCTGATTGGACAACCTTCGATCCCGCTTTGTCCAAGGAACAATGAAGTACGGTTCTTAATATGTTCTCTAAGATGAATTATACTAAAAATATCTTAGGTAAGACTATTTTACCTTGGATTCTTGATACCGGAGCTTCATATCATATGACCGGTGCCATGGATCTTCTGCATGATATTGAACATGATGATAATATTGATGGCATCCTACCTGATGGATCTATTTCTACTGCTACCAAATACGGGAGTTTATACTTTGGTGATGTTCATGTTTCTCATGTTTTGTTTATTCCGGAATTACGTTGCAACTTACTATCATTTTTCCAAGTTAACTGTTGCTTTAAAATGTCTAGTTTTTCTTACCAAAAAATTATGCATATTACAGGATATCAGCACGAGGACAATAATTGATGCGGGTGATCAGCATGGAGGGGTTTATTGGTTGCGCAGATTGGGAGGAACACCACCGTCTTTGCTCACCGACAATCACCATTGCCGCCGTCGTATCTTTGTCTGATTTGTGGCATTAACGTTTGGGCATCCGTTCTCTTCGGTGTTTTCTTTTATCCCCCTTATTGCTTTAAGTCATAGTGATTTGAATAAAACTATTCCTTGTTCCGCTTGTCATCGAGCAAAACAGTCTAGAACTAGCTTTCCAATAAGTACTTCTAAGGCTAGTCATTTATTTGAACTTATACATTGTGATGTTAGGGGGGCTTATGTCTCACCTTCATCTAGTGGAGCATTTTCTTTCTTAACTATTGTTGATAATTATTCCCGAATTATTTGGGTTTATTGATTAGTTTCTAATTCTGATGTACCTGCCAATATGAAGGAGTTCTTTGCCCCCATTCATACACAGTTTCGTCGTACAGTTCAATGAGTTCGAGCTGACAATGGAACTGAATTTCTTCTTCTCAGACGCTACTTTGATGAGAAAGGAATTCAGTTCGAGACTTCCACTGTCTACATGTTACAGCAGAATGGGAGAGTGGAATGGAATCGCCGCCACATCTTAAACGTGGCTCATGCTCTTCGTTTTCAAGCTCACCCGCCTATTGACTTCTAGGGTGATTGCATTCTTACTGCTACCTACCTGATCAATCGCACTCCAACACCGGTGTTGAAAGGTTGTTCGCTTCATCAACTTCTTCATGGTCGTGCACCTGATTACAACCATCTCTGTATGTTCGGGTGTCCATGCTTTGCGTCTTAGCTCCTAAGTCTGCGTGATAAGATTGCTTCTAGAAGTCACAAATGTGTTTTTCTGGGATATCCACTTAATAAGAAAGCTTGTCGTGTTTATAACTTAGAGTCTCATACTGTGTTTGATAGCTGAGATGTAGTTTTTTATGAAGACTGCTTTCCATATGCATCCGCTATTGTTTTGCATTCTTTCGATGATATGGTGCCCTTCCACCAGCCTGCCGTGTATGAAGTTGTTCCCCCTGTTTCGATGTCGCCGTCGGCCGCGACCATGCCTCCACCAATGTCCATCCAGCCACAACCAACACATTTGGGGGTCGTTTCTGCAATCTATTATCCCTCGGTTGCTTCCACTCGAGCCACCGACCAAGATGCGGAGCGCCTTGCCAGAGCTGAGGTCTGCTGGCCATGAGCTGCTGACCGAGCTGCGGCTTGCCCGAGCAGAGATTGGCTCACCCTGAGTCATCGCCTTAGTCGTGAATTGTTCCAGAGTCCGATGATGATGAGTCTCCGTCGCCGCTTCCTCTTCGACCGCTGAGCACTCTCATCCGTAGTCCACCAGCTAAGTTACAAGATTATTTCTACACTGCTACTTGCGCCAACCCCCGCCCCCTGCTTCTCTCTCTTCCTCGCCTGATCTGTATTAAGGTACTCGATATCCTATAGCTTATTATACTTCTTGCAATAATTTTTTGGTTTTGCATTCTAGATTTTTAGCTGCAGTTACGATAGTTCATACCCTGTTACATATTTTGAGGCTTCTCGCCACTCGCATTGGCATGCGGCAATGACTGATGAAATTGATTCACTTGAATGGAAAAATACCTGGGTTCTATCACCTCTCCTACCTGATAAACATGTTATTGGAGTAAATGGGTGTTTGGAACCAATTATAAGTCTGATGGTTCAATTGAGAGTTACAAGGCTCGGTTAGCTATTTTTGGAAATTGGTAGATTGAGGGCACTGATCTTACTGAGACCTTTGCTCCTGTTTCCAGGATGAGCTCAGTGCGTCTTTTCTTGGCAGTTACTGTTATTCGTGGTTGGGCATCAAATGGACGTACATAATGTGTTTCTACATGGGGATCTGGATGAAGAAGTTTACATGCAGCCTCCACCAGGTTATACTCTTCCTGCGCATAGTTTGGTTTGCAAGCTTCGCAAATATCTTTATGGCTTTCGCCAGACACCCAGAAATTGGTTCGTGAAGCTAGTTGCGGCCCTGCACATTTCAGATTTGTACAGAGTAAGGCAGATTACTCCATGTTCACTTATTTGCATGATGGAGTTTCTCTACATGTTTTGGTTTATGTTTTGATTTGATCATTGTTTGATCTTCTTCACCTCTAATGGCTAAGTTCAAGAAGTATCTTAGCTCTTACTTTCATATGAAGGATCTTGGTGTTTAAAAATATTTTTTGGGGATTGAGATTGCTAGCACTCCTGATGGTATGATTATGTCTCCAAGGAAATATGCCCTGATATTTTGACTGATACTGGATTGTTAGCTGCCAAGCCTATGGATTTTCCGATGGAACAACAACACAATTTGGCTCACACGGAGGAACCCTCATATACTGATCCTGTGTAGTATTGCAAAGTTTACGGAAACTGATTTATCAGACGATCACTCGCTCGGAGCTCAGTTATTTTGTACACACTCTGGCATAGTTCATGGAGAAACCACGAGTCAGGCACTGGCAGGCTGCTCTGCGTATGCTTCATTTTTTGAAGAGCCATCCAGGTCATGGTTTATTTCTTTCTTCTAAGAGTTCTTTTCAGTATACGGTTTTCTGTGACTCTGATTGGGAAGTTTTCCCAATTATGCATCATTCTTTGACTGGATATTTTGTTATGCTTGGTGAATCCCCTATTTCTTGGAAGATAAAGAAACAACCGACTGTTTCTCGGTCTTCCGCTGAAACTGAGTATCATGCCATGGCCGTTGTTTGTTGAAAGTTGATTTGGCTTAAGTCCCTTCTTCGAGATTTGGGAGTAGGTCACTCTTCTCCTATGCGTTTATACGGTGATAGTCAGGAAGCCCTTCATATTGCAGTCAATCTTATGTTTCATGAACGTACGAAGCACATTGAGATTGATGTAATTTTATTTGTGATTTGGTCCTGTCCGGTGAAGTTGTTACTCATCATATTCGTACATCCAGTCAACCTGTGGATTTGTTTACTAAACCTCTTGGGCGACAGGCATTTCAGACTTTTCTTGGCCAGTTAAGCATTCGTGATCCACATGCTCCAACTTGAGGATGAGGGTTAGGGAGATATTTTGTTATATTTTGTGTATATCTTGTACCCTAGATAGAATCATTTTCAATTTGTGATTCTATGTATGGTGCCTATATATAACACCCTTGTATCATTAATAAAAGACACACATTCATATTTTACATCACCCTCTGCAAATTTCTCCATTTTTCTTCCTTCCCAAACTTCAATCTCTCTCGGTCCCAAACTCCAATCTCCATTCTCTACAGATTTAACTTCACCCAACCAACCAAATCCTTCTCCGGTCAATTCATTTTTTTCCGATGAGCTCTTCAAACGACCAATTAGTGTCTAGCGAAATTTGTGATGAGGTCTTCACCCTGCATCGAGATCTACATCAACAAATTTCAATTTTAAACCAATGATATTTAGTTTCAAGAGGAAGAAATTTTGCCTAATAGTGTCAAAGACTTTAATTTTTCACATCTGAGTGAGTTTATGTTGTTGAATTGTCTTCGATGTAAATGAAATTGTTGTTGAAATTTCTAAATGTATGAATTTTGCTGCTATGGACATGTAAAAAAAATTTGTGGCAAATATTTGGAAAAAAAATAAATCACTACTGCAGAACAGGTACATAGGCACCGGTATTTTTCTACTTAGGCACCGGTATTTGGGCAAATACCGGTAGAAAAATACCAGTGCCTATGTACTTGTCCTGCAGTAGTGAATGTTGTGGAAAATTTTTGTATATACTATGCACCCGTTATCTTACAATATGTACAGTTTATATCAAACATGCACTAGTTATAAAAACTGTGAATATGAGTTATGCAACTTTTTCAGGAGATCATGTATAAGTTAACTTAAAATTTGATAATTTAAAATTATTATATTAATTGTACTTTGATTACTTTACAACATGTACGGTTTAAACAAAAACACCCACCTGATTTTAAATTGTCGATTCCTTTAATGAGTAGCAAAATTTTGTCAGGAGGTAGTGCATAAGTTACCTTATGAATTGTTTCTGTTTTGTTAAAACATGCTATTAGACAGTAAATATATAAATATTTAGTTACCTAGATTAGCACAGCAGTAAATATGATATAACTCTCTTGTACAATCTATTTATATTGAATGATAATGAATGACTCATTACGGGATTACACAATTTTACATATTATAAGATCTACGGCAACCATAGATAGCTAAATCCTGAAAAAAATCTTCGTTGCTGCGGGAACAACACTAAACCTTTGATTATTGCCATCGCCTTTGCTGTAAGGCCTTTGCTTAGTTAACAATCATCGCCGTCGCGTCGAGCCTTTGCTTTGTTAACAATTGTGTGCAGCAGCAAACTTTGATTAAGCAAAGACTTTGATTAGTCAACACCACCTATGTAGCTTTGATCACACTTTGTCCTCTATTTCCAAAACACAGCCGCCGCCAATTGATTTTGCCGCCGCTTTCACGATGGCCGCGTCACCCAACACTGGAGAAGCTGACCCCAGCTCTGCATCTTCCGCCTCCCAGTTCAGTGGCAACGCCACTTCTCATTCGCCGCAAACATCCTCTTTTCATCCCATTTTTATCGTCTCCAATATCCAGCTTAAAGTCTGAATTTTGGATAGCATAAAGGTCACGTACGCATTTTGGGAACGTCTGTTCAAACTCCATGCCAAGGATTACAAGGTTCTTGCACACATTGATGGTACGCCACCTTCTGCCAAGAACGATGTAGCTTTTGATTTCTGGTGTGAGATTGATTCCCATGTTTTTCAATGAATCTACAGAACATTAAGCGAGGACCTCCTTTCACGGGTTATTGATGATGAATCCTCTGCGCACGCCGCATGGACTCGTGTGAAGAATATCTTCACCAACAATATATATATGGGTGCTCGTGCAGCGTCCCCAGAGCAGGAGTTCACCAATTTGAAATTTGAAGCTATGCAGAGAGGCATACTTGAAGCTATGCCATCAATAAAGAGCCTAGCTCCATTTTATACTCCCTCCGTCCCAGAGAAAATGACAGAATTTCTATTTTCGTCTGTCCCACAGAAATTGACATAATTCAATTTTTACCTAACGTGACAATAATGAGTTTATACATTTACTATATTATCCTTTAAAAAGTCGATTAAATCTACTAGTCAACTCTTTCATTACCAAAATACCTTTCCTTTATTTCTCATCAACATTTCCACCTCATCTTGCATAAAATACCGATCCAAAA
>JAULKJ010315581.1:0-10726 GCA_032355405.1 Rubia balearica | reverse complement strand
AATCCAATACTCACCATGTAGGGATTATTTATAATTCTTAGGCTCAATTAATGAGATAAAACACTATAATCCAGCAAGTTCCCTGTAGTTTTTCCGTGGTAGAGCACGCGTTCTGTTGGAGATAAGTTTAGATACATCTTGTGTTTGAACATGAGGTGAAAGGCTGGAGACTGGTGTTCTAACATCATCAGTGAAAACCTTTTCTGAGTTGTCCGGACTTTAGGAAACTTCTGATGTTCCAACATCAACCTGATGATCAGCTGAATTGTTTTGTGTTGGAACATGCACTAAATTAGGTTCATCTTCTCCTTCTCTCGATACTGGTTTCTCATCAGAATCATCGACAATGACATTAATTGATTCCATATGTGTTTTTGTACGAAGATTGTAAACCCTGTAAGCTCGGAAGTTCATAAAGTATCCCAAAAGGATGTCATCGTCACTACGACCGTTAAATTTTTCCGACTGTTCTCTGTCCCTAAGAATATAACATTTTCTCACGAAGACATGAAAATAGAAGACATTTGGCTTTCTGTCTTTCTGAATTTCATAGGATGTCTTACTTGTGAACGAACGAAGATAAACCCCGTTGATTGTATAACACGCCGTGTTTATTGTCTCTGTCCACCAGTTTTTGTGAATGCCTTTTTCTGCTAACATTACTCGAGCCATTTCCTGTAGAATCCTGTTTTTCTTTTCAACAATACCATTTTGGTGAGGGGTGATTAGTGTAGAAAACTCATGTTGTATTCCAAGTTCATTAAAAAAAATTGCTAAACTGGAAATTCTCAAATTCTCTCCCATGATCACTTCGAACCCTGACAATTTTTCCTACAGGAATTCCTTTTTCTGTTTGTAGTTTGATAACCAGACTTCTAAACACTTCCACTGTGTAAGATTTTTCTTTGAGGAATGCTACCCACGTGTATCTGGAAAATTCATTAACGCATACAAAGATGTATTTCTTTCCATTCATACTAGGTGTATTGACCGGTCCCATCACAAAATTTCTTGAAGTTGTAATGTATTGAACATGAGAATGAGGTGATCAATTTTTTTTTACCTTGTTGGCATGGTCTGCAAAAAAATTCCTTCTTATGAGTGCGAGAAGGCATACCTCGAATTGCTTTAGAATTTGTAATTTCACTAATGTCTTATAGTTGATGTGTCCTACCCTCCTGTGCCACATTTTTCCTTCATCTTCTTTAGAGTTTAGACACTTGATTTCTTGTTCCAACAGATAACAGTTGTTTGAAGGCCGAATTCCTGAGAGTACTTTGTCCTTACCATGTTTGACAATTCACCTGTCTTTATGAAACTCCACAGTCATATTGTCATCACATAATTGACTAATGCTCAGAAGATTTGCCTTTAAATCTTTAACAAGTAGAACACTTGTAAAGGCTGGAAATCCCTCAATCTATATTTATCCTTTTCCAACAACACAACTTTTCTTTCCATCTCCAAATGTAACAAATCCACCGTCATAAGGCTTGATATTAGTGAGAAACTCATGTGTTCCAATCATGTGTCTAGACCTTCCACTATCAAAGTACCATGAATCTCTAGAGTGTGCAATGAGAGACGTGTGAGAAACAAGGCAAACTATTGTTCGCTTAGGAATCCAGACCTTTTTGCCTGATTTTGATTACAACTCATCATCCATGTTGGAACATACAGTCAATTGATATCCGTTCATAATATCTTCGAGTAGTCTAAAACACTGTTTCTCTATATGTCCTTGATACGAATAGTAATCGCACAACACTGGTCTCCTTTGCTGAGTCCTCATTACTTTCTTCTTTATATCCCGTACTTTTGCCTTGAAATTTACAGCATCAATATACGTTTTTTCATGTCTGATTCCCTTTCTGTCTCTAAAGTTCTTTCCTGTAGTTAGAATGTCATCCAACTTTGCCTTACCAGTGTTCAGTTTCAGAATTGCAGTTTCAGCCATCTCAGCCTTTTGAGTAGCCAATTTCATACATTGTTTCAGTTCACCCACTTCATCTTCAAGCTTATTCACGAGATCCATCAATTCGATCTTTCTATTTGCAAGCTGATTTTTCTCCGCTTTCAGGATTTTATTTGTTTCAACAACCTTCGGCCACATTCTGTACATTTTTTCATAAGAAGTATAGATGTCTTCATCGCTTACCTCCTGACCGTCATCATCACTTGATGTATCACCACCTTCATTCTCTTTGTTGGAACATGCAGCAATATCAGTTGTCATCATCTTGGAACCTGCCCCAGTTTCACACATGTTAGCTCTGAATAAAACATAATTACTAGTGAGTTCCTTTTCTTCCTCCCTTTATTCATCATCACTCCAAGAAGTAACATATGACTGACCTTGCTTTTTTTGAGTATTAGCACATTCTGCCTGGATGTGTCCATATCCTTCACATTTGCTTAATTGAATTCTTCCAGGCTGCTTTGCTTCAGTTCCATGATTCCTTTGGAACTGCTGATTCGATCGTTCAGGTCGTGGTTCTCTATTGGTTCCAAATTCTTACGTACGATGTCGATTTCCACTTCCACCAGTTTTCTCTTGAGATCTTCTATTTACTGCCTTTTTTAGCATCATTGAGAAGTTTTTTGTGATAAGTTCCAGTTCTTGAATCCCATCATCACTATAATCATCATGGTCATTCTTGGAAGAGGAAACTTTGAAAGCCAACTCCTTTTGTGCTTTCTTTGAGGGTAGCTCAAGTGTCATCTCATAAGTTTGCAATGATCCCATCAAATCATCCAGTGTCACGGTGGATATATCTCTTGCTTCTTCAATGGAAGCAAATTTCATAGAGAATCTTTGAGGCAGTGATCTTAAGGCCTTTTCACCATTTTTTCCTCTTTATTTGTTTTCTCGAGTTGGTATGCCATATTTGCTGTGTCTCTTAGCTTCCCATTGAATATTGAAATGGTATCATCTTCCTCCATCTTTAGTTCCTCAAATTTTGTGGCTAACATTTGAAGCTTAGATTCTCGTACTCGACTCATTCCTTCATGAACTGTTTACAGAATGTCCGAAGTTTTTTTAGCTTGATATCTTGTTGATATAAGTTTAAACTGACTTTCATCTACTTCTGTGAAGATAGTGTTCAAGGTTTTTGAATTTTCCATTGAAGCTTTAAGTTCATTCGGACTCCAGGTTGACTTGTTTTTAAGTTTCTTCTTTGAAGTGCTTGATTCTCCTTCGTTCTCTTTTGATCTAGTAACAGAATCTTCGGTCGGACAGTTCCATTCAGTTTCTACAAAGTGCCATGCCAATTCATCCAATGAGTTGATAAATACTCTTATGCGAGCCTTCCAATAATTGTAGTTTGTCCCTTCTAATAGTGGTGGTAGAGATATTGAAGCTCCTTACTTAGTCGCCTTCATAAAACTGGGTCACGCTTTCCTTGACACAACTAAGGTCAGAGTAAGTGACCTTGCTCTGATACCAGTTGAAATTTTGTTTTTACCTAAATGATTTACCAGCCATTACCATGTTCCAACATAATCTAATTAACCAAGTGTGAAACGAAATTGTAAAGAAAGAATACACAGGCTTGGTTACGCAGTTCAGTGTAAAATCACCTACATCTGCGAGGCCTGACCAAGTTCAGAATAAATTCACTAAAAAGAACAAGATAGTACAATAGACACAACTTTTACTTATTTTTTCTAATTACAATGTGTGGATTTTGCAAGCTTCCCTTTCTACCGATCCGACTTGATCAGACTCCCTCTGACCTCGATACACGTCGACACTGGATCTCCTCCTTCTGAGAAATTAAGGCTTCCGATTATAAACTTGTATCAATAGAGTATTGATCATGTTAGAACATAAAAATAAACTATCGGCCATTCGTAAACTAAAATCTGCGCACAGATTTTCTTCTGTTAAGTTCATGAATAGCACAGTCACAATGTCCTCAACATTTATATCTCCGACTGCACCTTCTTCAGTATCCTAGGCGCATAGAATTCTATCTCTATAGAATATTCTGATAACACTCAAAATCCCTTAGAGATAGGAATTCCTTAATCTAATCCCTTGAAGCAGGGAATTAAAATATTTCATCCACATCTTCTCCATAACCGAATATGCCATATCAATTTTATTCCATAAATTTAATCCAATAACATAAATATAGAAATTGATATATTTTACAATCAACAAATCAATCAAACGAAATATATCTTCTCGGATTAACTTTTCTCGCAAGCAATTCCATATTTGATGTTACAACACAACCTTCCATAATTTTCACAAATTGCCAACACAACAACTCTGGACTTTACAATTATAAATACTATTTTGTGATACCTTATTAGATTCATCACAACATGTAATTTTAAAATATCAAATTTTTACAAGCTTTAATTATTTTCAACGAGAGATATTAAAAATCAAACATTTTCTAAATCAACTATTGAAAGTGAAAACGTGCCTTTAAAATGGAACACATAGTACTATATCTAATCACGCGTATCTCGAAGAAAAAATTAATTAGCTTGAAAAGGATCCGATACAAAAGTGATGATAAGGCAAACTTGCAAATGGAAACCGGTGGGTATTGCGTATTGAATCCTATATACACATTGAAATGAGATCAGTCCACCATAAAAGCACAAATCACTTATTGAAATATTAATTCTTTCTTTCTATTTTGAGCCATTTCATATGATTATTGGCTGAATATCTATTAGTTATGGACTCCAAATGTAATATTTAGAAATTGGAAGAGTTGACATAATTATAAAATTTTAGAACAAAAGCATTTCTGTAAATTATTTTGGCTACAGCGGTTGGAATGTTTTTTTTAAAAAATAGAATAGACACAGGATAAGGAAATTAATTTCTATCATGATTGTAATATTGTATTTTGTGTATAATTTTGATCCCTTTATACTTAGTCTCTCTCTCACGCACATATACATATAATACACACACATATCAATACACAAAGCCCCAAATGTTGTGGGTTTTACATTTTATCATGGTATGAGACAATTTTCTCTAAACCCTTTTCTTTTCTTCCGAAATTTATCAAACCCTATTCTTTTCTTCCGAAATTTATCAAACCCTAACCCTAAGATTTTGGCCGCTGATCCTTCCTTTTCTTCGCTTGAAGCAACTCGCCGCTGACCGGACTTCCAATCCATCACCGCCACACTGTTTCCATGTCGTTGATCTGTTCCTTTAATTTCTTTCTTCGGTCTCCATTAGCTTCTTCAATCATGGCATCTTTTCAGTTTCACACCCTCGTCCATATGATTTTCATCAAGTTGTATGGATCTTATTACATAATCTAGTGTGAGCAAGTTGCATCTTTCCTGGTGTCTCATGATTTTCTTGGTTTTGTTGATAGCTCAAATCCCAGTCCTCCTGATTCGTCATCAACCTCTTGGACGACAACCGGTGACTCTGGTTAATGTCAATGTTGTTCCCTTCTCTGATGTTTTAACTTAATACAAGACAGATCAACATATCAAAGATTGTTGTACTCTTCTCTCAATGTCACATCCATGCCAATTGTGGTTGGCTCCTAGACGTCTGGTCAGGTTTGGAAAGTGTTGGCTGATGCTTATCAAAACTGTTCCTGAACTCGTAAGCTTCATATTTTGGATAGTATGAAGTACTCGCATAAGGATGATTTTCAGTGCAAAAATATTATGCTCGCTACAAAGTCACTAGTGAAGAGTGTTTGATTAAAGGCAGCAATGAAACGCGGTTCCTAAGGAACCGCCTTTAATTAGAAACGGAATCAAGTTCCGAAGTTGGAGCTCCCTCCCAATTCACGTCTTTCATTTTAAAGGCAATTTTTAATCGATCAAATGCGGTTCCACCTTTTATGAAAATCGACTATTGTAGAACCACCTTTTATTGGCTGCCTTTGTTGGGTATTTTGACTCAACATATAAATTCAAATTAGGATTTTATTTGGTTTCCATACTTATTTTATTTTATAGCCTCACCCCTCTTTTGGTATTCCTCCCTCCAGCCTCGCCCCTCCTTACGTTTTCCTCTCCACCCTTACGCCGCCCACCACCATCGGCCTCCACCATCACACTCATGTCGTCCCTACACCATCAGCCTCCACCATCACCCTCACGCCGGCCTATAACATAACCCTCACATCGGCCTCCACCATCGCCTCCACCGCGCTCGCACTGCCGCGCTTGCCTCCACTGCTCACGCCTAAAAAGGTTTTCATCGTGTCGCTGCCTGGGATCTTCCGTATCGCTACCTGGAGAAGGGCTCCATCGCGTCACCGCTGGAGAAGAGATCCGCATGAAGAAGCTTCTTCACTGCTTGGAGAAGGGCTTCGTCGCATCGCCACTGGAGAAGGCTATGTTTTACCGGAGCCAGAGAAGTCACCCAAAATGTGACTTCTCTGGTCCGGTATAACCATCATCAACAGGCTTGTTCTCCACTAGTGAGTTACTTGGGATGATTTGAATGTTATTGGCTAGTCCCAGCTTGATAATCAAAAGATTATGTGCTTTCTTCAAGATTGAATTCTACATTCACTAAGTTTGCAACTGTTCAGATGAACATTGATCCTCTTCCAGATTTTCCTGATATGGTAGCAGAAGCTCACTAGCATGAGTTCTCTTTGAAAACATGTACTACACATCAGGCGAGTTCTGGCTTTTCCTCCTTGTCTTTTCGTCCTCCGACCAGTATGCAATAATAAAATAGAAATAGGATAAGAAAAGTAATTAATTTTCTGCTAATATTGTAATATTGTATACCTTGTATAATTGTGATCTTAGTACTAACATGTATATCAATACACACAATCTCAATCATTGTGGGTTTTACATTCAATCACACATGATTTTAGACAAGTTTCTCCAACCCCTATTTTTCTTCCTCTTCCAAAATATTGCCAAAACCCTAAGCCTTATATTTTTTGCCACAGACCTCTTCATTTTCATAACAGGCGTCGGCCGTTCAAAGCCACCCACCGTGTGTCGTCCGTCTCCTGCTCGACGCACGTCTCCTACGGTCGATCAACCAGTTTATCTCTATTTTTTTTAATCTTCTTAAGATTTTTCATGGCATCTCTTCAGTTTCATTAGTTTGGTTATTATGATTTTCATCAAGTTGGATGGATGATACGATATCAAAAATATCATTTATTATATTTTTCTTAGTTTAGAATTTTTAGGAAGATAACACTATACTCTTTTTCTCACCGGATTTTTTAATGAGGTAGTGTGATCATTTTATTTCTATTATTATTATTATTGAAGTCCATAAACTCAGCCATGCTGGCTTAGAAGAGTTTTGGTTATATTCTAATTTAGGTTTTAGAATATTCAGTCTTGATTTGATTAGAATTAGATTTGGTAAGTTTAGATAAGGTAGATTCATTCAAGAATTCATCCAATATTTGGATTGATTTACTTGGATGATATGGTCATCATTTAAATTTAATTATTATAGTTTGATATGGTTTTAGTTTCTTAAACCTGCCAAAAGTCATTCCAATTTCTGATAGGAGTTACCAATTCCTTGTCTAATTTGTATTCTTGAAGGCCACACCTAAGTACTATAGATAGGGGGCGGTTTTCAACATTTTAATTACCTTACCTTTTATCAATCATATATTCAGAATTTTTGAGTTTGTACTCTTTGCTTGCGAGTGTTTTCATTCTTGCTTAATCCTGCACGTTAATTAAGTTTCAATGCCCAGGTTGAGGTCATCAGTAGGAGGTATTGAAAATACTCTAATTCTTTATACCTTTTATAATGTCAAACAAAATATTACGTGAGCTGTATAACAAACTGCGTGTGTATAAGATTAGCGTGACATGTACGAGAGATTTGTCAAGTTTGCATGGTTATATGTGTGCATGCATAAATATAATCATATTTTCACATAAAAAGCCACGTTTATGATTAGCGACTAAAAATGAAATTTTTGGTGGGTGTTGTTCGTGATGAGTTATGTTTTGAGAAATGGGGATGGTGTGGAATTTCTAGTTAGCAGGTTTGGAGTTAGTATGGATATCATTGTGACTGCTAATGAGTTTCATAACCTTGATAGTGTCACCGGTGGCCACTCTATTTCACACCCTTGGAAAATGTTAGAAAATAATCTCCTCATGGATGTTATTATATTGAATGTAGTATAGGTTAAAATGTGATGGGACTATGTAGGAGATTAACTTCTTAAAATATATCTATCAGATTGCTTTAACTTTACTATAGTAGTTGGCATTCCCAATTTTGGCTAACTAGGCCTACTAATTATTTGGTTCTAGTTAGTAAGATCACAGATCACCAGTCTTGCCAAGTATAATTAGGTCAAACGTAGATATCCATGGAGGAATAATGTGCCCTCTTTTCTGGTTTGAGGGATGTATAAAATTTGGGTAAGTCTGACAAAATCCAACAAATTCACCATGTCATTGTAGAAAACTTTCTTTAGTAACTCGTTTAGGACTATAGACAACCTTACAGTACGCTTACCTGGCTGTATAAACTTTGTGGGACATGTTTTTTAATGTTTTCAAAGAGGTCATGGCTAATGACTTCTTACATTGTTATCTGCGACTCATATTTATGCTTCTATTTGAGATAAACTTTCCCTTCTTATATTTACACAAGAATCACGATAAAAAAAAACTTCTATTTTAACATCCCAGTCTTCTTCTACAGACATGGGAGCTTTATGAAGCAGATAAATTTTTGGGACTAATTGATTTGAAATTTGATGATTTTCCAGAGCAAGATGTCGTTAAGTACATCAAGGGAGACCTGTTTTGTACACAAGCAAATTCAAGTTGAAGGTCATTGACGAGTCAAGTCATCGAGATATTTTTGAGGAACATACATCTACATTACCTAGATTACACATATGTACATATTACGTCACACACACACACTATCACGAGGAAGAATCAGTGCAATCCGATGTGGTGCTGCAAGAATGGTGGGCAGAAATTTGAAGCGTATGACATTCTGACAGGAAAATCAATGGTGTCCTGTATTGTAAGAGGAGAGCCTTTCTTAAGATGACCTGTTATAGAGTAATCATTAAAGATCCATGTTTAGAGTTAATGGTGTTTAAGCATTTTTTTTTCCTGGATCAACCATTCGTTGAGATTTCCATTTCACATCAATTGATACCATACCTTGTTTACGATGTTTCTTGTGCTACAACTTCATTAAGCTGGTGTTACAAAGAAAAATCAGACGGAGAAAGCCAAAGAAACCAAATAATACACAGTAAAAATAAAAGAAGTGAAAGTACAAAACTACCCTGCCTACCATTGTGTCAACCAACTAATTTTGGAGGATTTCTATTGTATATAAACTGGGAGATGAAGCATGTGTTATGTAGCATCAAGACATCCACTTTCTACAGTTCCCTTCAAATGTAATGATGAACAACTTTATAAAAATAAATAAAGAGAGATAAAAATAAAGAGGAATAAAATTAACAAAACCGATCAAATGTGTATCCCAATTCATGAGCTGGGAAATCACTTTGAATTTACATAGCAAATAAACGAGAACACCTAATAATCAATTGACATCACAAAATGACTTTTTATATTAATGATCTAATAAACCACCATTGAAGCCACTAGTACGAACAAGCTTGAAAACCCAACCCCTACAATCCTCTCAACGCCGTTGTTGTCATTATTTCTGCCTCCAGGTATAGCTGCAACATTAAGGAACAAGAGTTGTGACAGAGAGTTTCAATTGTGGTTAGATCAATCATCTACACCAGTAATGTTCTAAACAAGTTTTTGACTAGTACCAAATAATTCTCTTGTCAACCGATATACATATATATACTAATATATATGAAATTTTTTATATTCCTCCTTAAATCATTCCACTTACATTGTATAATTTAATTTCTCAACTGATCACTTATTCAAAACTTTCTTATACAAATTTAGTATTTCCCCTAACTACTTATTGGGTCACTTTAAACTATACAAGTATATTATACCTTAACTTCTTTCATAGTTTTTCAATGCTAAATATCAATTTTTGTTATGTCATATTTAAACAAAGTGTTACATGAGTATGAAATCGTTTTTAATATTTTTAAAATTAATCAATGATATGCTACTTATTTCTATATAAAAAAACGTTGAGTCTATAATCACTTTAAATACATAAAAGAATTTAGATGGAATATTTTGAATTCAATGTTACTGAAATATGTTTGTGTTTAAATATTTATTAAATTTTTATATATTCACTAAATATGATTTTACAGTTGGAATGAATAACCACTTATCAATGACTGTCTTACGTAATATATCATCAAATCAGCATTATATCACTCTAAAATATATATTATTACTCTGAAATTTCAAAGATAATCTACCTCCCCCAGTTAGTGAAGATTTTAGTAGAAAAAATTTACTACTACATTAAAGAAATCAACTCTATCAATTACCTCAAAAAAAAAATCAAAGAAATCGAAACAATTTTAACCTTATATAACGTCAAATTTCTCAAGCATTTAAGTTCCATGTTCAACTAAACACCCAGTGTTTCTTTATTATTCGAAGGTGACCTTCGCTGTCAGCATTAATTAAAGTTTACATCTTCTCATACTCCCTCTTTTTTCTATAAGTGGCACCATATGTTTGGATTTAATTTGAGAAAATGGGTGGATAAACTTGACTGTATAATTTAAAAGTAGAATGAACTGATGAAATTGAAGAAATATCACCAAAAATAAAAAAATGTGTC
>JAULKJ010315561.1:0-10726 GCA_032355405.1 Rubia balearica | reverse complement strand
CGATACACTCATTCTTGGAGAGGCAACAAATCAGGAGGCAGTGATGCTAAGAAATATTTTGCAATTATACGAGGAGGCTTCGGGACAAAAAATCAACTAAAATAAGTCCTCAATTACTGTTTAGCTCAAACACCGAGGAGCACATTAAGGCTCACATTCTAGCAACACTCCAAATGACAGAAGCAGCTACCCATGACAAGTATTTGAGACTTCCCATAGTTTTTGGGCGATCAAAGGCAAGTGCACTTGAGGGGATTATGGACATAATCTGGACAAAGATTGACAGTTGGGAACATAAACAATTATCCAAGGGGAAAATAGGCCCTTATAAAGCTTGTCCTACATGTTATACCCACTTATACCATGTCATGCTTTTATGTTACTAGATAAGCTCATTGATGATACATATAAACTATACAGTCGATATTGGTGGGGAAGCTTAACTCAGAAGAAAAAGATTCACTGGGCCACATGGATAAAGTTGTGTTTTCCAGAGAGTATGGGGAGATTAGGGCTTAAGGAATTGAAGATTTTTAATTAACACCGCGTTGTTAGGAAAACAGGCGTGGTGTCTGCTTGCCAACCCAAACTCCACTGTCACAAAACTTCTAAAAACCAAGTACTTTCCATCAGGCACCTTCTTAGAAGCAAAATTAGGGTGGGACCCATAATATGGTTGGAGATCTATTTTGGAGGGAAGGAAACTATTGTTCAAAGGAATTCGAAGACGAATTGGATCAGGAGAAAACACAAGCATTAAAAATGGTCTATGGATCCCAAAATTAGGAAACCAAAGACCCACATCTTTGGCAGATAATTTCTCGGCAGAACTAAAAGTTTCACATTTTATGTCCGACAACGACACTACCTGGAATGAAGAACTTATTAGGAATACTTTCAATTAGGAGGAGTCTACTCTAATTCTATCTTTACCATTAAGCTCTCAAACCCGGGATCGATGGATATGACACCCTACAGTTGATGATATATACACTACGAAGTCTAGTTACAATTTAGAAATTAATTCGTCAACTCTTGCTATTGCAGAAAACATGGAGTCAAGTAACTCAGACCCTCTCCACATTGGAAAAATATATAGACTTTAATAGCACAACAAAAAGTAAAACACTTCCTGTGGAGACTATGCAAGAATAATTTGTCGTCGGCAATCAATTTGCTTCAAAGGCACATGCCAGCTGAACCTTGCTTCTTAAGTTGCTCTATGGATGATATCTCCGTTGAACACCTATTCTTCAACTGCTCTGTAGCACACCAAGTATGGTTTGCAGCAGAACATCATGAGAAGATCTTCCATTTCCAACAACAAAGCAGTAGCTTATGGATCCAAGGGAACTAGAACCAAAGGATATGGAAATTGTTGCGATACTATTATCAAAACTATGGCATCACAGAAACAACCTTCTTTATAGGGAGAGTCATAACCTTCAACCTCAAAACTATGTCATCTATGTTACAAAGCTGCTACCGGACTTAGAAAAACATTGAGTGACACAACATTTAATCAAGAGATTAGGAATCAAAGCACTCAACCGCTAGAAGATGGAAATACCCTTCACTTTGATGCAACTATATCCTCAAACTAAACATGTCTTGGATGGTACATATGTTTTTCAACTGAGAATTGGATATGTGGAGAATAATAACACTTTTCAATAGTGCATGTAGTAAAACAGGCAGAAGCTATGTCTCTAAGAGCGGGCATGTTTACAGCCTTTCAAAAAGGTATACGAGTCAGGTGCATTCAAGGTGATGCACTTGTTGTCATAAAAGCAGTCAAGAATCATAATGAAGATCTATCGAACTTTGGCCTCATAATTGATGACATATTTAACCTAACTGCAAGTCATAGGTACCCAGGGTAGGGGTAAAGTCTGCAATAATTTGTGTGAAATCACTACATGTGGGAACCTATAAACCTGGACCAATGGTAGACAGGGTAGGGGTAAAGTCTGCAAAAGACTGGACCGAACAATGACTAACACTGATTTTCTTAAGAAATTCGATAATGCATCAGTCCAAGTCCTAAATAGACTCATATCAGACCACTCACCTCTCTTGCTAACATAAATAACCCCAGCCAACCCAACCCAACCCAACCCAAAGCCTTTAGATTTCAATCAATGTGGATAAGAAGGCCTCAGTTCAGGGAAATAGTCTCAGATTCCTGATCCAAAGATCTAAATGAGCAGGGAATGATTCGATTTAGTCTTAAACTTAAGAAGTTAAAATAAGACTTAAAATTATGGAACAGGGAATATTTTGGGAATTTGTTTGAAAACATTAAAAAAGCTGAAACCCAAGTTCAAGAAGCAGAAACCCTATATGACACCCTAGATTCTAGATAAACTAAATCAGGCTAGACTACAACTCTTAAAAAGATTAATTGAGGAAAATTACTTCTGGAAAAAGTAGTCTAGACAAAAATGGCTTAAAGAGGGTGATCTCAATACCACCTTATTTCATAACTCAGTCAGAGATAAACATAATAGGCTCAAAATAAACAAAATAAAACATGATAACATTATGTTAATAGAGTAGAATCAAATAGGAGAAGCTGCAGCTATCTTTTATCAGAACCTGCTCACTAAGGATACAAGGGACATATCAGGAGCCAGCATAACTCACTTCCTCACCTTTATTCCCCCTACAATCACTCGGCAAGATAACATCAGCCTGTTGAAGCCAGTACAGATGGAAGAACTCCATAAGGTTGTGTTCAATTTAGGTGAACACAACTGTGGAGGACCAGATGGTTTCAATGGTCAATTCTATAGATGTGATTGGGACATAATAAAACATGATCTACTAACCTGTGTCAGAGATTTTATGTGTGGAGTCCCTATGCCTAAATCCACACCAGCTCCCTTATTACCTTGATTCAAAAGTCTAAACCCCCAACTCGGTTCTCAGACTTCAGACCAATTAATCTAACAAACTTTAACAACAAGGTAATCTCTAAACTACTTGCAGATATGATTACTCCACTGGTCAGTAAGTGTGTATAAATTGAGCAATCAACTTTCATCAAAGACAAGAGCATTTCTGACAACATTCTTGTAATGGAAGAAGCAGCTAGAATGCTTGATAAACCAGCCCACAGACTAAATGTCATAGCTAAATTGGACATGTCCAAGGCCTTTGATAGAGTATCTTGTTCAATGCTCAATTCCCTATTTTTAAAGTATGGATTCTATAGCCACTTTTTGAAGCTCATCATGAGAAACATAAAATTGGCATACTTCTCAGTTCCGGTCAATGGGCGTCCCCATGGATATTTCACTGCCTCGAGGGGTCTCAAACAGGGAGACCCCCTCTCCCCTACCCTCTTTAAATTCATCATAGAACTACTTAACCGAGGGTTAAATGATGTGTTCAAGGAAAACCTGCTGGATCCATTTTCAGTTCCTGGTAATGGCTTCAATTTATCCCGCTTATCATATGCAGATGATACAGTGATCTTCTTTAAAGGCACTAAGAAGTTTTACATTAATCTAATAGAATTCCTTAAGCATTACCAATTAGACTCGGGTTAGAAAGTTAACTATGACAAAAGTGCTTTCTATGTTGGCTCTAAGACTAGCCCCGTGACCAAATAGAATCCATACACTCACTGGCATGCAACAAGGATCCTTAACCTTTAAATATCTGGGAGTTAACATTTTCAAGGGTAGGAAGATGAATGTGCAATTCAATGAAATTTTAGAGAAAATTAACTCCAGAATTTCTCACTGGAATAACAGATGGTTATCTTCAGCAGGTAAAGTAATCCTAATCAAGCACACTCTAGCCTCAATTTCGATTCATATATGGAGTTTTATGTACCCCACTGCTCATATCATAGAAAGAATTGAGCTTATTTTCAATTCCTTCATATGGGGAGACATACCAGATGACACTCATAGACATTGGAAAGAATTTTCCAAAATGAGTTACCCGTTTTCAGAAAATGGACTGGGATTTATATCCATGCAGGATTTCATCACAAGTTTTTCCTTGAAACAGTGGTGGAATATGCAACAGGGAACCTCCATTTGGTCTAAACTTATTTGGACACTCCCCAAATATGACCGTAACTCGGATGCATGGAAAAGAACATGCAAAGTCTCTCATCTAGTAGCCTAAAACACTCAAATCTTAGTAGAGAATAGACAAGTTAGCTTCTAAATAGCTAATTGGTCTGGTTTAGGCAGTTTAATATACCTTTGGAACCATGACATAGACATCTATCTGCCTTATCTAACAGTAGCACAATTCCAGACCAACATCACACTACACACTCAGCACCTAGGCCTAGGTTTACCATTACATGTCATTCACAAATTGCAGGTGCCAATTCCTTTTAATGATCACAGTGATCAGATGATATGGAAGCCTTTAACCATATGTATGTTCTCTACCAAAAGTGTTTGTCAATTGAATTGGAAGAAAAGAAACAAAGTTGCGAGTTTGGAAAAGGTATGGTTTCCTCTAATTCCTCCAAAGATCTCATTTCTTATCTGGAAACTACTGAATAACTGTTTGCCTTTCTCTGAAACTCTGAATCGAATGGGTATAGTTCCAGGGCACAAATGCCCATGAACCACTGCTTTAATCTATGCTATGCAGCAAGATCTATTTGGACTTATGTATTTGGTTTGCTGGAAATCAGACCTGGATTTAAACTGCATATATTCGATATGCTTTCAAGCATCTGGTCTTACCCCTGCAGATCCAAAACCAAGATGAATATCATATCAGTAGCCATTTCAATCACTTGTTAGATAATATGGAAAGCTAGGTGTAGTTTCTTATATGATAACATGGCTTTGAACAAATCTGGAATGAAGAAGAAACTTCTCCTTATCCTAACTGGCATCTTCAAAATCCACCCTCAGAAAAGGACTGATAACCGCCATATGCTTAACCGGATAGGAGTGATGACAATCTTTAGGCCTAAACAACCTAAAATGACCAGAGCTTATAAATGGAACCCCCCAAATATAGGCTATAAAATCAACATTGATGCATCATTCTTTAATGCTTCCCTCAGTTTTGCTGGTATTATAGTTAGAACAACACATGACATTCCAATTCTTACATCATTTAAACACCTAGATGATATTGAGTCAATCCTGCATGCTGAAATACAATCTCTACTGGAAGGACTCGGAATATGTGTTCAATATGATTTCTTTCCTTTGGTTGCTGAATCAGATTCATTACAGGCCATCAACATTCTCACAAACATCTCAAAGGCTCCATGGAAAGTCTAGAGGTACATCTGGGAGATTCACACGATGGTTGGAGATAAACTGGTCACCTGGAAACATACTTATAGGCAACAAAACATAGCAGCTCTTCTTCTGGCAAGATCTCCAATTACTCACTCTCCTCCCTTTACCATTGTCCAACCATCTGAACGTCTACAAGCACTAAAGGCATCAATCACAGTAGAAAAATGGAGAATCCCATCGATCAGAACCGCTAGATCACAACTCGCATAGCCTTCAATCCATGTAATGCAATCTAAAATTACCTATTTAAACCTCGATTTAATACGGTAATTAGAGGTTGCAACTTTTGCAAAGATTTTGTAACCTTATACATAGGTTTCATTATGTAACATCTCCATACACTTATTATTACCATTTATTCAAGGGTTTGAGGACCCCTAAATATATATCCCCCCATCTTTCCAAAGATGGTTTTGATTTAAAAAAATAAAAATGGTGGGACACCTGGACTAACAATACTATATAGGAAGGACAATGGGGCGGAGCGGGTGTGGATTATGGTCCTTTTATACTCATGTACATATAAAATTTTCATACTCATACCCCTCATCAATCATGACAGGTACAACAATTAAATCCACCCAACCCATCGGGTATTACATAAAATCCACCCCGCCCAACCCACTTGGGTCTTCTTACCCACCTCACTTGGGTCTTCTTACCCACTTCAAACCCATTGTACTTACCTTATACCTTCAAAAATACCTAAAATTCACTTTAACTAAAAAGATTAATTTTAAAAATTTAATAATTATTTAAATAAAAATATGAGAAAGTCTCCCATTAGTCCGACTAACGGTTAGATGAATCATGAAAAATCTCATTTCAATAACTTTCAGGGTCAATTATTTTTATACGATACAATTTAAAAGTTTTTCAAAGTTATAGGGAGCTCGCTGCAATAAATAAAAACAAACATCAAATCACCTCATTGATAACATAAATTAAAAAATGATCACAACAGTTAGTCGGTTTAAAATAAAATTTTGTGTTATAGGTAAGATATGTGTATTATATAATTTATTGTAGAGTAAAGGGCATTTTTAATCCTACTTTTTGGTCGAAAGTGCAGAATTGACCTTGTAAAATTTGAAAGTGCAAAAATAACCCTATATTTTGTTGACCAAAATGTCAACGACCAAATTGGCCGGAAATCATCAAAATAACCATTTTACCCTTTAATTTAAAAAAATAAAAAACATAAAAAATGATGAAAGACGATAATACCCTCCTTCCTTTTAACAAAAAAATTGCCTTTCTTTTTCCATTTCTCTTCTTTCTTACGCCTCCTTTTATTAAGGGTCTCGATCCCGCCGCAGGGAATGGTAGGTGATGGGAATAGGATGGCGGGGGCGGAGGTGGAGGTGGAATTATGGTTTTATGACAGGGATGGGTAACAAGGGCAGGGAGTAGTGGGGAGAGGTAATGGATGAACTAGACTTTGGTGACAGGGATGGGTGACGGGGGTATGGAGCGATGGGTCAGTACTGAGCTATTTAGTTATTCTCTACTGTCCATCGATAAAAGCTCTAAAAGTCGATATGCACATCAAAACGGAATGTACATAAATACCTTTCCCTTTTGGGTTTGCTGCTAAAAGTGGATAACGCCGAACATGAACTCAGAATCGGCAGAACTAGAATTGGGAAGGACAAAGGGAGGAAAAATGGAAGGGTATGTGTGCGTGCAATTAGGAGGGGATTAGTGGAGCCGTATAAGTATTGGAGAAGAGGGCTTGGTTGCTCCGTCGTTGTATTTGCTTGTTCTCTCAAAGTTCGTTCCTTAATCATTGCACTGTTATATCCACTTTATTTCCTTACCATTAATCTCTATTCTTTTTTTTACTAGTGCTATTGATTCCTTCCGTTTTGGGATGGCTAATGAAAAATTGTCCAGTTTGATAGACTACCCATGTACCACATACTATTTCTGGTTGTACGCAGAGCTAGGCAAAACTGGTTGATGGGGACGAACTGGCGGAGTAGTGGCGGATCGGTGATGGTGTTCAGTGGCGGAGCAATGGAGGTGGATCAGCGGGTGGCGGAGCAGAAGAAAAAGAAGAAGATGCTGAAGAAGAAGGGTAAAATGGTCTACAAATTTTCATCTTTAAACTTAGGAGTATTATGTTTTTTCATGTTTGGTCAATGACTGCCTTTTTGAGTCAAAGTCGGAATTGAGTAAAATGGATATAATTGCACAATTTTATAAAAACATATGGTTAGTTTTGCATTTTAACATTTTACAGGTTATATATGTTTTTTCTTAATTTAATAGGGTCAATTTTACACTTTTTCCTTTATTATATTTTAGATTAAATTACCATGCACTCCTTCCGTCCCACAATAAACTTCCTAATTCTAAACTTTCTACATTAGTCATAAATATGTGGTCATAACTCTTCATTTCATTTGATTTATGTAGGCTCACTCTCATCACCCATTAAAAATATGACACATAGACTTATCTTAAAATTTGTGCAAAAAACAATTCGGACCTTTAAAGTGGGGCGGAGGGAGTATGTGTATTCAAAAAATATTAGATAAATAACTAAATTTAGTTTTCCGAGTTAACTCAAGTAGAGAAACACGACACGTTTCAACACGAGAAACGAGTATGACATGACACGAAAAGCACGAAACACGTGGGCGGACCTCGAGCCAACTTTTATTTTAATATATACCACGACATGAAACGGTCCGAAGCACGATAGACATGAGCACGATATTGAACCTCAAATTATGTAAGTACGAAGACATAGCACAAATCCAGCTCTAAAGCCGGTTAGCTAATTAAGATTTCCTGGGCATGTTTATTTAATTACTTCTAATTCCGTCAATTAATTTTAAAATAAAAGGTCATAACTCTAGTTACATTACATTAAATTAGAGGATTAAATGTGTTCATGAAATCGAAAAATAAATGAATTCCTATGGTTTATGAAAAGATATCCCTCTTCTATTCCAATTTGGTAATTTATTTCCTAATCCAAGAATGTGATCACAAAGATTAAAGAGAATGTTTTATTTTTCAGGGTATAACTTTTCTTTTATTCCTTGAGCGGAAAGTATGTAATGACATTAATTTGGCTTCACTATCATTTTAGGAACTTGTGACTGTGAATAGGGATATGCTGTCTAGGTAATTTGACTTGTGTTTTCTTGAACAAAAATTAACCTAATATATTCTTTTCATTTCAAGCAGTACATTTGTTCGACTTCAAGTAGTTATTAAATCTGCAACTCCACGAATTCATTTCAGCTAAGCCAATTGAACCTTCTAAAATTATTTCTTTTTAGGAACCAAATAGGTTTGTGCCAACATAACAAATGCCAAGAAGATCATGTACTCCCTCTGTCCCAGTTCAACCTGCACACTTTTTGGTCAACTTTCTCAGACCATGTTTGACCATAAATTTCAATTAGTATATAGACTCTAATATCATCATGTGAAATATTGTTAGACTTCTAAGTCGACGTAATTTCTAAATATAAAATTTTAATGTACCATTAATAACCGTAATTAAAGTTATTATTGGTCAAACATGAATTGAGCAAGTTGACCAAAAAGTACAGTTTGAACTGGGACGGAGGGAGTACGAAATTTGAATGAACGGTGGGAGCACACTATGATTTTTGACTGGTTTGCACATGTAGGGTAACCTTTTGCTTTTGCATGTATTTCAAAACAAAATTAAGTCACATATCCGCCGTGACGTTATTTCCCGCTTAGTTGTCAATTTTCCGTCTTTCTCATAGTTACGTATCTCGTTGATTTCCTGATTTTGCCGTCTCCGGCACTTGCCAAAAGTCCAAACCGGCGGCCTAGAATTTATAGGAACACACAAAAAACAAAAATAGATGGCGGCCCTTAGAATGTTACTCTTTCCTCTAATTTTAGCTGTTATTGTATTTATAAGTTGAAATGCAGGGAAAAATTGAGTGTAGAGAATAATTTTTTTAATAAATGGATGAAAATAATTTACTTTTTATCATAAAAGAAAAAAGGCAATTTTAGCAAAAAATTAAAATAGAAAATGTGTCAAATTTAAGAAAACAAACAGGATACTCCCTCCGTTTCTTTATTTGTGGCAATAGGTATAGGACCATAGGTGCTTGGATTTTGGTGGACAAAATGAGTTGATGAAATTGAATATAGAAAGAAAAAAGTAGAATGAGTGGATGAAATTAAAGGAATCTTATCAAAAATGGAAATTGTGCCATTTAAAAATAAACATCTCAATAAGGTAAATGTGCCACAAATAGAGAAATGGAGGGAGTATGTTTCATCACTAATTAAATAATTTAAAATACACAAAGTACTAGTATTTTAAATTAATTAACAATTGCATGGGTCAATTTAACAATTGATGTAGTAATGAAGTAATTTTTTTTTTAATTTATTGCAACAATGTTCCACAATTTTTAAAAGTTTTAAAATGTATCATGATGCATAAATAATTGTAATCTAACCCAAAAAATTATGAAATAAGATTTTTCATGATTGATTTAACTATGGTTTAAAATATATATTTAATTATTACATAATATTAATAGTATATAAAAAATACATTTAAAAATACTTTGTTACTATAAACACAATAATATCGTATAAAATAAAATATATTTAAACATGGACATGAACATTCACAAAAGTTATATTAAAATTAGCACTCTTATGATCTTAATGCATTTAGCACATTTTTTTAAAAAAAATCTTTCAAAGATGCTGGGGAAATGCCCAATGGTGATTACAATGAGTGGAATTGACATCAAACCTAACTAGTCTCTGGCAATAACTATCATATTGTAAGGATATCTAAATTACATGCTAACTAGACTGATCTTCTGTACTATTACAGATAAGAGATCCAATACAAAACTGTAACATCACCCTCGGGGATATGAACTTGTTTCCCGAAAAATCAGAACCACTGGGCAAAGAGGTACGTATCACGCATCAATATCACTGCGACAAACAAGAATCTTCTACAACTGTAACACCACTTGATCCAACCACGATCTATGTAATCCAAACTGTAAACACCTTGAAAAACACATATTTAACGAACACAAATTAATGGAAACCCAAAAATAAAACCACAAACGAAATTGCAAAAATATGATCTGTATAAGCAAATCGAGACTAACACTTCAACATGAACAACTAAATCGAGTTATCATCACGAACACAATGATCTAATCGATCAGATCGAAAAACAAAACTAATCAGTGGAGACAAATCTCACACTTATTTAATAACAAAAACATGGATTAAAATAAATTTTTCTTCACGTCCCCATTAAAAGATTGAAGAAGAAGGCTTGTGGCGAGGAAGGACTGTGGCGAGAGTGTTTGGAAGAGTAATCAAAACACAATTTATAGCACATTTTCCTACTTTTATATGGGCAATATTGTTTTTGTTTGAGAAGATTA
>JAULKJ010315550.1:0-10727 GCA_032355405.1 Rubia balearica | reverse complement strand
CCTTTTACCTTTTATATTTTTAATTAAAGTCCGTCTTTCCATAAGCCTATGGAAAGACCGTCATTCCCAAGATTTTGCCTAAAGTTTAACAGCTTTACCTGAAAAAAACAGGTTGTATAACTTACTCTCTTATTTCTCTATGTAAAACATTATAATTTTAAATGTTTGAATTTAAATAAATGATATAAATGAATGAAAATAAATTTAAAAAAATAAAAGGTTGAATCAGTAAATGAACTAATAATGAAAAGTGTGTCAACATCTCCCCCATTAATATGGGTTTGATTTAAAAAAATAAAAAATGTGTCAACATAAAAAACAATTCAAAAAGAAAAGTACTCCCTCCTTTTTGTTATTTATGAAAGACTTACTATAATTGGATATTTTATTTTATTTAGCACTCTTTCTATTTTTGGCAAGATTCGTTCAATTTAATCTACTCATTCTACTTTTAACTTTCTACATTCAATTTCATCCATTCATTTTCTTCACCTAAATCCAAACACCCAAATTTATGATGTCATAAATAAATAAAATGGAGAGAGTATGTCATATCACCATTACGAGAAAAATGACAATTACTTCGCCATTTTACCTTAGGTCAAATAACCAAACTAAAAATTTCTTTCACCTTGGTTATTTTAAAAAATAAAATAAAAATTATTATTTACTTCGGTTAAAAAATTGAGACAAGAAGTATTGTTTTTACATTGGTTTAAAAAATGAGGTAAACAGTATGATATGACCGACGTCGCACACTTTTCTCGCTTACCGACGTCGGGTTTTTTTGTGACCGATGTCGCACGACCCTCTCGCAGACATGAAATGATAGACATCGCATGCGTTTCTAGCTTAACACAACCGACGGTGCACAATCTTCTCTCAGGCATGAGTGACCGACGTTCGCTTACCGACGTCTATTGTTTTTGTGACCAACATTCCTCTTGAAGATATGAAATGACCGATGTCGCACGTCTTTCTCGCCTACCAACGTCGGTTGTTTTTGTGACCAACGTCGGACAACCCTCTAGCAGGGTCATATTCACATTCACCCTTTGTATTTTATTATTAAAATTATTATTTTATTTATATAATACTTATTCATAATTATATAAAATAAGTAGTATATAACATTTTATTTGGTGAAAAATAAATTTTATTTATTGATATTCACTTCGATCACATATGACTTAAACTCTACATTTTATTTTATTTTCATTTGAAAATATAACATAAAGTCACAGTGGAAAAAATGGAGTAGCATAAAAAATTGCAAAATTAATTTTTTAATCTTTATTTAAAAATAAATAATATTATTAATATATATATTCACTTATTTTAAATCGTACATCACATGAATTTTATCTAGTTATTAAATATTTTGTATTAAACATGATTTAAAGGTGTAGATCGTAGGTTAAATTTGGTTGCTAGGTTAAATTTAGTTAGGAAATATCTCATTATTTCTGATATAATGTAGGCATGATAGATAAATATTTGCGAGGAAGGTGATCCGTACCAATTTAGTGATTAGATGGATATGTGGATTAAAAGATCAGGATGAAATGCATTAAGAAAGAAAGGTAAATATGAGATTGAATGTTTAATATTTATGAGGAGAGCCAACAACCGAAAAAAATGATGTTCGCTAGGATGAAATGCATTAGAAAAAGAAGGTAAATATGAAAATGAATTTAAATATTCCTCAGGAAAAATAATAGCCGAAGAAAAGTAAAATAATGAATAAGGAGAATAGACACAACATTAAATGGGGTACATCTTATGAGCTGATGTGGCTACTTACACAGTCAACTCTTAATCAATACATTTAGCACATTTATTAGTATCTTTTGTATGGTTAATTGCTAGGTTTAGTTAGGTTTACATCACATGGGGTTTAGATAATTTTTGTTGGTTTTCTTGCATAAATCCCTCGTTTTGTATATTTATTTAGTGCTAATGGATGCTATATCCTTATGAGCATCTAGATCCTATTTTTTGAGTTCTATTGTGGATCACTCATAAGAAATTTGGAGTCGAAGGCCATTCGCAAGAATGGTAGTAGATATTTGAAGGCAATTCGCAAGTGTGGTAGTAGACCGAAGGTCGCTCGCTTAATCGTGGTAGTGGATGGAAATACGCCAAGGAGAAAGGAGTTCAAGTCCGGACAAAGTTGAAGAGCCAAAAGGGTGGTGCGCCTAAGTAAGGGCACATGCCGCAAGGAATTGCACAGCTTGTGTCAATCAAGGGGACCGTGCGGCTAATTATAAGCACAGTCGTGTCCTATTACATGACCCGTGCACATTGAAGATCATAAATTCGAAGACCAACCCACGTTTCGCACGACCGCCCCATCACAAGGCCAAATGCTCTGCTCCAGCCAGCGAATCTGCATAGGTCACACCGTTCAGAAGGTCAAAACACACTCCCAGTTGGCAGCCCTCAAGGATGTGCATGAACGAATCTCAGAAAACCAAGAGACCGCTTCTAGTCAGCTGCCCGTGCACTATTGCACGACCCATGCCACCGTTCCAGCTAGGTTTCTTTTGGTTGTTGGACCTTTTAAGGCCCATTTCCTACTTGCTATATAAAGTAGCATATGTCTTTTATAGTTTAAGTTTGGTCATTAGTTTTAATTCTATTCTCCTAGTTTTCCAAGAGTATGTAGAGAGAGAAAGGGAATAATCCTTCTCTCTTCTTTTAATCTTACTAGTTTTGCCTAAGGCATTGAATCCAATGGTAAAATTGGGTTGAATTCTTAGGGAGTAGTTTATTTTCTTGAGGATCTAATTTGTGTTCATAACTTGGTAGTATTTTGTCATATTTTAGATTACCCAATGTTATATGTGTGTGAATATTCTGCTTGACTCATTCTTTACATTCTTGAAATGATGCTTGTGTATGTAACATGAATCGCACTAGTCTTGTTGCCCTTAGGAGTGTCTGGTTAGGATATGTGGGATCTCGAGTTCCACCTATATAAGTGTAGGTACATATGCTGTGAGAACCGAATCCACATGAGTGTGGGTCAGGAACCCTGAAAGATAAGCATAATATTTTGTAGAAACTAGGATTGTATGTTAGTGGCCAATGTCATTTCAACCCTAGAGTCATCATAAGATGCCTACCTCTTTGCCTCTGTAGGCCTTGGGAGAAGCGCTCATAGTGGAGGCTTGGGATGTAATTCCTTATCGGAAAAGAGGAGTGCAGATCAGTTGGACCGCACGATGCACTCTCTCGAATTACGAAGGTGGTGCTGATAGAATAGACGTGGGCACCTTTGTGTGACAGACATTGGGAAGTATTGACTGCCAACCACACAATGTAACATACACATTGGGATAGGTTTATATGTCTTAAAATTGATAGAATCAAGGATCAAATTGATATACCAGTCATGTTACACAAATGTCCCCAAGCGTTAGTTTAATATAGTTTATTCTCTTGCAGTAGTTAGTGTTGTTTTTATTTTGTAGATTTAGTTGTTTTTGTGTTAAGCTTTTTTTATAGTTACTCTGGTTACTTCTAATCTGTTTGCTAGTATTTCTCTTGGGACCGATAGTGCCTAGTTCCTTGTTTATGGTACCGTACCATGAACTTAGGATCTCTACAATAACTACTGGAAAACACAGGTGGTTGGAGCAGGATAAAGAGGAGAACTAGAGGAGAGATTCTACATGGACCAATTATTTTTAAAGAAAGAGTTGAGATGGCAGAAGATAATCAGACGGTTAAAGAGTTGATGGCTCCAAATTAGGATAATCAATCTCTATAGATAGTCTTCCCGCTTTGGCCACCTAATGTCACTAGTGAGTTTAAGAGCGACATGATCCAATGCTTGCCCACTTTCCATGAAATGGCCGGAGAGGACCCGAACAAGCACCTCTCAGAGTTTCACTTGGTTTGCACCAATATGGAACCACCGGGAGTGTCAAAGGAGGACTACAATCTGAGGTCATTTCCTTTTTCGCTGCGGGATGCAGCCATGTCTCTATCAGCTTTCACTAGGTTGCATCAATTCCTGGATGGACATGAAGTGGAGTTTTCTTGAGAAATACTTCTGGACTTCAAAGTATGTGGGTCTGAAGAAGCAAATTTCCATTATTTTGAAATTGGCGAACGAGTCCTTGTATGAGTACTGGGAGAGGTTCAAGAGGCTATTGGCTAGTTTCCCCTATCATCCTTTAAAGGAAGGTGACCTTGTCTATTACTTCTTTGAAGGCTTATGCGATGAAGACATGTACATGGTGAATGCGACAAGTAATGGTTATATAGCAAGCAAAAGCCCCAAAGATGTTATGGCCTTGTTCGAGGAGATGGAAAACATTACAAGGAAATTTGGTACCCAATCCCATGTGAAGACCTTAGATGGTCCTGCTCATTCTCCCAAACTTGAGGAACAAGTCTAATCACTTTCTTCTATGATGAAAGAGTTTATGAAAGGGAGAAATCAACAAGTAAAAGAGTGCAGTATTTGCTGTGTTGATCACCCGACTGATAGATGTCCATAAGTGGTGGTTGACAGCTTCGAGGAAGGGAAGGGTTAGATTTCAATGGTGTAACTAGGCAATTTTCTAGAGGGCAACAACAAGGGTTCCGATGGAACTAAGGTGGAGATAGGAAAAACTCCTATGAAAATTCCTTTAATCCTCGATATCATGACCACCCAATCTTTTGGTGGCGTGAGGACAACCAAGGGTACAATTGAGGTGGACCAATACCAGTTCTTCATTGTACAATTCGTACCGGGAGGAGATCCTCGAGGAAATCGCACAATTGGATAGGAAGAATGATGTGTTCGCGGAGCCAATGAGAAGAGAGATTGAGGAGATTGTCATAAGAACCTTTTCAAGTATTAACAACCTTGAATTGAAAGTTGGTCAACTTGCCACTTTTGTGAGCCAGCTTGAGGCTATAGAGTCCGGAAAGCTACCGTACCAAGTCAAGGTTAATCCAACTAATGTGGGTGCCTTGAAATTGAGAAGGGGGGAGGAGATACGAGAGGCCGAGAAGGAGGTCGTACAAGAGGACTAAAAATTTATGGAGAGCAACAGGGACAATCTCAAAGAAGAAGAGATAGTAGCTAAGGAGGAGCCCTCAAAGGATCTCTCGCTCCCCGCCACCATTTCCTAGTTCTCTACGGGGAAGACCAAAGGTGGAAATCAATGAAGCTCAAATTTGCCAAGTCTTCGAGAAGGTTGAGGTTAACATTCCAATTCTTGATATCATTGAACAAGTTCCCTCATATGCTAAAGTTTTTAAAAAAATTCTTTCACTAAAAGAAGGAACAAACCAACTAGAAAAGTAGGTCAATTGAAAATAGAGGGAGTAGCCACTCTAGGTGGTAAATTGATGAAAAATGGCATGATATACTTAGGTGATGCTATCTATGTTATTATGTTTAGCCTATATGAAAATCTTGACATAGGTGAGGTTAGGGACACTAGGGTTATTGTGCAACTAGCCGACCATTCCCAAGCTATCCTTAGAGGTATAGTTAAGGATGTTATGGTTAGGGTAGGCAAGCTAGTGTTTTCGACAGCCTTCTATATCCTTGATGTAGTGCACAGTGGAGATGCACCCTCAATTTTATTGGGGAGACCATTCTTAAAAACATCAAGGACCAAAATAGATGTTCATTTGGGAACACTAACCCTAAATGATGACATTGACTAGGTTGGGTTTGAAATTTACAAGTCTAAGTATGAATCACCTATTTCTTCTCTTGCATGCAATAACATAACCTTATGTGATGAACTTGTTCAATGTGATGATTCTTGCATGATTGATATGATGAGTACCTTGATGAGAGTGATGGGAGAAATCATATTTTGAGCTTTGATTGTGAAAACAACGTTGATGACACATATGCCATGCGTGAGTTTAGTGATGATCTTTATATTATGGATGTTATAGTCACTAACATGAAGTGGTTGGTGGAGAGTGGTGAGGACTTAAAACCTCCTCTCCACCTCCTAAACCCTAGGAATTGTCTTAGGGATCAACATTAACTAAGGTTAGTGATTTTGACTGTAATGATATTCTACCCACTGTCGAAACCTTGCATGTTCTATCTTTTTTGAATGACAATTTTAAAGATACATATGTTGATAAGCATGGTTTTGATGTTCCTTATGTGATTAAGAATGCTTTTCTTCCAATTGCGAACACTAACATGCAGTGGAGAATGAAGCATGTTAAGGAATTCAAACCTCCAAACCTTCTTCCTACTTCCAAAATCAACATGAATGTGTAAATTATAGTGAAGAACGAATGTGTTTGGTTTGTATCGCCTAAAGGTGAAGGTAAGCCTAAGGTAATGTGGAGACCAGTCCATAGGGACCGGGTCATATGTGGTGTCAAGAATGGTGATTTCGGTAACCCGCCGACCCATTTTTGTTAGCTTTTGAAAATTCATGGAAAATAAGTTGTGAGGACGACAATAAAGAAATGGTGCTTTTATTTCGTGTAAGTAAGTTTTGAAAAAAAATTGTGTGGTGTTTTAGGGATTATTAGTTATGAAATTTTTGGATAGAAGAGTACTATACTAGGTTTAAGTGTTTTTGGGTGCAGGAAATTTTCTGACGAAATTTGAAGGAATTGGTCTTGGCACGAGCAGTGCCAAATCTCATGCCACATGAAAAGCATGAGGCTTTCAAACACCACGGGTCGTGCCACATGAACGATACGAGGCATCCAAAAGGTACGGGTCGTGCCATATGAATGTCGCCCATGTTGCCCAGACTGACCAATCATATGGCACTGGCCTTCTATAAATGTCCTCTTTCTTTACACTTCCTTCCTCCTTCACCAGTAGCAAAAACCCGAACCTACACCCCTTCCTAAGCCTAAATCTTCGTAACTCCCTCATTTCTCAACGAAATCCTACAAAATTTGTCTTAAAACCTTCCCTTCTCAAATCTGCACAAAGGCCACTTCCAATTGCTATCATAAAAACCAAAAATCTACCCGGATTTTGAAGAAAAGGTGTCCGGCCCTTATTCAAGTTTTTCTCCGAAAATTAAAGATTCCTCTTTTCCAAGTGTTGGAGATCGATGTAATTAGCTCAAGGAGGAGGAGTCCCGCACACTCCACATGCCTCAATTTATCACATTTTATCACCAATTCCCACATAGGTGCCACAGCCGAACTATACCCTTGAAAAGTTGAAAATGTTAATTTTGGGAGTTTTTGGATATTGCATGTTTGGGACTTGTTAAGGGGGTTTGAGTGTGATTCTTAAATTTGCATCATTTTTTGGGAGAGTTTGACCGTAGGTAGTTGTTTGAGATTGTGTTGGGGTGTTAGTTGTTGATATATGTGTTGTATACTTGTTCTTACTATTACTAATCCTCTGTGATAGATAGATGGCCCCAGTGTTCCATTTATGGGACTGCACATACTCCGTGTGGAGCAGCATGAGCGATGGAAGCATCTTGTGGGATACCCCATCCTAGAAACGAAATTTGTAGATGTGCAGGACCTTAAAGACCTTTAGCTCTACAAACCAGTCAAGAAACTCTTGAAGAGGATTGGGTTGAAGGGCTTCATGAAGAAGTCGGCCCCCACCTACACTAGGTACACACTATAATTCCTAACTACCGTCAAAATGGTAGTTAATATAAGGGGTGAGAAGGTGGCTAGGTTTCACCCAGAGGATGAGGCTCGGTCCATGACCTTCAAGGAGATTACCAAGTGCTTTAGATGGAAGTACATGACTGACGTGGATGGTCACACCGAGAATAGCTCAGGGTTCGATGTTGCTACATTTTAGCCCGTCATCACTTGATGGTTGTGGGAGAAGGCAAGGAAGAACATCGATATAGTGCATCCGGCACTGAACGTATGTGGTGAGGCTGTTGACTATAGTGGTGATGTGTCATGGAGAGACCACCACTTCTACAGAGTGTAACTGCATGATCATGTGGTCGATTTGCATTCGGCGATCATGCCCTGATCTTGTTATTTCCTTTATCACCTAGTTCTATGATATGTCCATGAGGTCGTTAGGAAAGATAGCAGTGAGGGACTTGATATCACTCTAGTTTCTCATTTTAGCCTACCGATGGATGATAGTATGCGGGAGAACTCGAACAGCTTTACTTTTGGAGCTATGGTGAAGGCAGCTATGATACAGTTGGAGGTTGAGGTGATTTACGGGTGCCAAAAAGACACAAACATCACGAGACTCCCCCAGTCAATGAAGACCAGGCTTGGATCGTCGTTCAGACTTTAGGATCTTCCTGTACAGACAGATCAGAGAGCATAGGTAGTCATGGAAGTCCCTCATATTAAGCAAGATAATGAGCATAAAGTGGAGAACGATGAATTCCCGTTAGACGAGGATTAGGTTCATCTGTACCCACCGTAACCTCACCCCATGGACCACCATCTCTCTCAGCCACCTCTGTTGTTTTCTCAGTTTGTGCCACCTCCTTCAGTTGAGCAGCCGTTTGCACCGCCACCTTTCCAAAGGCCAATTCATATTCAGGATTTACCTTATCATTTTGAGGGGGCAAAGTTCTCCAGGTTCACACAGACACAACATTTCCCACAACACGGATTATTTTGGAGAACCGAGAAGACAGAGCAGTAGTAGGCCTCCCAACTTTGAGTCACCTAGACGCAACATCTCTATTCCTTCCCAGTATCTATAGTACAACCCATTCTGGAAGCATGGTTCGTGGGATTTAGACATTCGGTTTCCTCTTACGATATGTAGGCCCAACAACCAAGACAAGAGCTAGAGTGGATGTATTCTTGGGGATATTACATCTTAGGGGTTTAGCAGGATATGAGCCAAACAATTTCCTGAGTTGACTATCATATTGATGAGATAACTTAAAGGCTCGACTTCGACTGGGTGGATGATCAGCTGCATTACATGAGCATGGATATGGGTCAACTTCACCATGGGATGCAGGAAATCACTAATAGGTTGAGGACCGTAGGGATTGGAGATGAACATCCCCACCAGGAGCCACACAGGCAGAGGCATGGAGCTAGATGGAGAGAACATCGTTGAGAACTTTTTGGTGTTTCCAACCTTTTCCTTACCTTGGTCACATGCATTGGGGACAATGCATGAAATAATTGTGGGAGAGAGGGTGGAACACTTTCAAATGGGCGTCGTCTATTTTTCCTTTATCTGTTTATGTTTGTTTTGGTTGATGTGATGACTATTTTACCTAGTTTCTTTTCCCTCATTTGGTTTTGAAACTTGTGGTTTTTGGTATCTTTTTTTAAAAAAAACTTTGTTTTATAGGTGTGACGACACCTATTGTAGTTTTTTTTGGATAATGGAACACTTTGCTGGTGTTATTTTGTATTTTCTTATCTTCATTGTAGTATGAATCCCGCCTTTAAAGCATTTTGTGTTTCAAAAAAAATTGAAAAATGGAAAAATGAAATATATATATATATATATATATATATCCAGGTAAGTAAAAAACCCAAAAGAGTGACTCAGGAAACAAAGGGAAAAAACCGGATAGGTTGAAAAACCTATGCAAAAGTGAGAGGTCATAGTGTGGAAAATGTCAGAAGTGAGGAAACATTTGTGCGTTGCTAGGATGAAAACCCTAAAAGGCTCTTAGGAAAATTGAGAAATATTGAAATTCCTATGGTTCTCTTTGATTGTCTTTTGGAGGTCATTTTGGTAGAGTAACTTAGCTTCACACTCATATTTGTGAACTTCACCTTTTTGTTGGTATGATAGGTTGGATAGGTTATCTTAGCTTCTTGGGGAGTGAGAGTTGTGAGATTCTTACATCTTTGGGGAAACTAGGGTAGTTTAGGAATAAATGTTGAATGTCTTGGGGAATTTTTTACATGCTATCTTATGCTTAGATTTTTCCTCGTTCTTCTTTACTCGAGGACGAGTAAAGGTTTAAGTGTTGGGAAATTGATCTGCACCTAGAAGCATGTGTTAACCAATGCATTTAGCACACTTATTAGTAATTTTTGTGTTGTTGATTCCAGGTTTAGTTGGGTTTACATCACGGGGTTTAGATAGCCTTTGTTGATTTTCTTTCCTACATCCCTCGTTTTGTTGTTTATTTAGACCTAATAGATGATATGTCCTTTCGAGCATCTAGATCCTATTTTGTGAGATTCATTGCAGATTGCCCGTGAGCAATTTGGAGTAAAAGGTCATTCGTAAGAATGACAGTAGATATTTGAAGGTTATTCGAGGATGGTAAGAGACCGAAGTCCACGCGCTTAATCGTGGTAGTAGATGGAAATGCGCCAAGGAGAAAAGAGTTGAAGCCAAGACAAGGTTGAAGATTGTCATGGTCGTGTTTTATTGTATGGCTCATGCCGGTCAAAATGGTTGTGTGCCTAAGTAGGGGCACGACCCACAAGGAATTGCACGGCCCATGCCATTCAAGGAGATCGTGCAACTAAGTATGAGCATGGGCTGTGTCTTATTGCACAGATTGTGCACCTTGAAGATCATAAATCTAAAAACCAGCCCTTGTCCCATGACGTTTTTCATAGCTGCTCCATCAGAAGGCCAAATGTTCAGCTATAACCCACGGCCTGCATGGATTGCACGGTTTGCACCGTTCATAAGGTCAAAACACACTCCCAACCAACAGCTCACAAGGATGTGCATGGCCGCGTTGTTCAGAAGACCAAGAGATCACTTCCAGCCGGCGGCCCGTGCACTATTAGATGGGTCGTGCCACACGGCCAGGTTCTATTGCATGGCCCGTGCCGGCATT
>JAULKJ010315539.1:0-10727 GCA_032355405.1 Rubia balearica | reverse complement strand
GAAGATGGTGGGCGTCGTGCAACATATGCCAGAGTCATTGGAAGACTTGCGAGATTGAACAGCGATTTTGTGATTCTCCGCCTGAGCAACAAGAGCATATACACGCATGACTGGTAGAAGTGGATCGGTGGCCATGATGTTGGATCGCAGGGTATGATAGCCTTCGTCAAGACCCATGAGAAATTGGTAGATCATATCTTTCTCACATTCTTGGAAGGCATTTGCAGCATGGTTCCAGGTGCACAGTGGTTTACAAGCTTCACAAGTGTAAACTAAAGAACGTTGAAGGGAGTTGTAATCACCAAACAGCTTCTTCATTTTGCCAAAGTAAATGGCAACATTCTGACAATTCTGTCGGCAGTTCTGGATATCCTCACGCATCTAGAATTTTTGGACCATTCCTAAGAGTAACATCAATGAAACGCAAAGGTGGATCAAGGTCTGTAAGATCCAATATACCATGGTAGCATTAATTTCAGGCCATTCAACCGCATCAGGATGATTGTCTGTAGGTTTGGTAATGGTTCCATTAATGAAACCAATCTTCTTCTTGGCAAGCATAGCGCCATAAATAATGTTAGACCATTCTAGGTAATTCTATTCTCCTTTAAGTATGACGTGACAGGTTGACAAACCTGGGCCATCGGTAGTACTGAGGAAGTAAGGGTCATGCTTAGATCAACCAGTAAGAACATATCCTCCAGAGCCAGCTTGCAATTGCAACTGTTTGAGTAAAGCTGCAATCACATCGGCAGCTTTGAGGTTCTTTAGCTTGTTAGCCTCGATTTCAGCAGCAATGCGGGCTTGCTTAACAGCATCGGAACTGGAACTAGGTGCAGAAATTATTGCAGATCAGCGACGAACACAAATCGACGGAAAAGGTGGTCCATGCGGTGATGCGTGTCAGTACGGCGGTGGCGCGTGGACAAGGCGGAAGGCGTGTGCAGGGAACGCACGAGCAGATCGGAGCAAGTACGATGTTGGACGGAGGCGGCAACCAGGCAGAAAGTCACGTCGGCGGCGGACAACGGTTGGAGAGCAGCGACATTTGATTGTTGCGGCGGCGTGTGATCAGACGAGCGACGGACGCAAGCGGCTCAAAAGGCAGCTGAAAAATATTTTAGGATTTCAGAATCTTAGCCTCTGATACCATGAAGAATTTACGAGTTAATGATTGCATGATTTTATTCATGTTTTGGGGTACATTATATAGAGGTACAAACACCTTTACAAAAAAGGAAAAAGAATCTAAATCTAATTATAATTACAAGTAATATTTACATTAAACTATTTATTTCCTTAATAAGGATCAAATATTTTTTAAGTCAACTGTTAAAAAATAAAAGGTTAAACTTGAAATGGGACACAGTGAGTATTATAAATAATATAATTAAAAATTTTATAATAATAATTTTATAAGTATCAGTAGAATTCAATAGTTGAACTTATCTTGGGTTCACCCTAAAAAAGAAAAGGGTTAAACTCATTCATGCCCCAGTTCTTGTATTTGTGCAAATATACCCCCGACTTTTTTAAAAGTGCATGCGCACCCCTGTCGTGGTCTGAAAAATTGGTCAATTTTGGTCATTCCCAGATTCAGTAGAAATGACCATTTTCGCTGAATTCGGGAATGAACAAAATTAAACGGTCATTTCTATTGAATCTGGGAATTATCAAAATTGACTAATTTTTCAGACAATGACAGAGATATGAATGCACTTTAAAAAAAATTAGGGATATTTCTACACAAACACAAGAACCAGAGCATAAATACATTTTTTCCACAAAAAAAATATGAAAATTTGCTTGAGACGGAAAGGGAGTATATGTTTGAGACGACAAATAAATCCACTTAGCATCTGGATAGCATTGTCGGGATATGCCCAATAGACGACAAATATATCTTCAACACTTAATTGCTAAAAAAATTGGTCGCAACGTCTCAAGATAAATTTAGTTAAGCTATTAGATCCCACTACTATAAAGGAGCTATAATAATACTTTTCTTATAACATTTATCAAAAATATTACAATAACTTATAAAGTGTTATTTAAACCTTTAAAAAGTGTAGAAAATAAGGGTAATAATGTGTATGTGTACTCATGATCTTAGGTACATTATATAGAGGTATAAAAGAAAAAGGAAATATAACCTAATTGCATTTAAGACTAATATTTATATTTCTTAATGCCCCTCCTCAAGTTGGAGCATGAGAATCAGAAATGTCCAACTTGCCAAGTAGTGAATGAAACTGATTCCGTCCGAGAGTTTTAGTAAACAAGTCTGTAGGTTGATCATAAGTGCGGATATGATGAGTAACAACAGTACCAGATTGTATAAGATTACGAACGAAATTGCAATCAACATCTATATGCTTTGTACGTTCATGGAACACTGGATTTGCCGCAATATAAAGAGCCAAATGATTGTCACGGTATAGTCGCATAGGAACAAAATGCACAACACCTAAGTCTCGAAGCAAAGACTTAAGCCACAACAACTCACAATAAGTAACAGCCATGGCACGATATCTCGCTTCAGCAGAAGAACAAGAAACCATATGTTGCTTCTTGGTCTTCTATGAAACTGGAGAATCACCTATCCTCACAAAGTACCCTAAAATAGAGCGTCGTGTAACGGGGCATGCAACCTAATCAGAATCACAATAAGCAGTCAACTGTAAAGAACTATGTGAAGAGAGAAATAAACCTTGACCAAAATGACTCTTCAAGTAGTGGATAACTCGAATCGCAGCTTGCCAGTGAGGGACACAAAGAGACTTCATAAACAGAGCAAGCATATGAACTGAATAGCTATGCTCAGGACGAGTAATGGTAAGGTAAATGAGGCGAACAACTAGACGCCGATACTGCTCAGGATCATCATAAAGGGGGTCTTCAACTTTCGCAAGATTATGTTGTTGCTCCATAGGAAAATCATTCGGTTTAGAATCCGATGAACCTGTGTCAGATAAGATGCCCAAGGCACATTTTTGTTGTGAAAGAAACATCTCATCCGGTCTTCTAGCAATCTCTATACCCAAGAAATACTTAAGTGTACCAAGATCCTTCGTATGAAAACAAGAGCTCAAGTATTTCTTGAATTTAGAGATAAGCGACGAAAAACTACCAGCAATGACCAAATCATCCGCATATACAAGTACATGCATAGAAAATGAGCCATGAGTAAAAGCAAATAGAGAGTAATTTGCCTTACTCTGAATAAAACCAAATGAACGTAAACCCTGAGCCAATTTGGCAAACCAATTACGAGGGGCTTTCCCAAGATCATAAAGAGATTTCTGAAGGTGACATACTTGGCCAGGGGGCGGAGGATAGCCCAGTGGAGGGCGCATAAACACCTCTTCATGAAAATCACCATGTAGAAAAGCATTATGGACATCCATCTGATGCAGTTCCCAACCACGAAAGACTGCAACTGATAAAATAAGCAAACCAAAATAATCTTCGCAACAGGTGCAAATGTCTCAGTATAGTCAATTCTTTGTTTCTGATGATTTCTAAGAACCACCAGACGAGCTTTATGATGCTCAATGGTACCGTCATACTTGAACTTGGTACGATGCACCTATTTGCAATCTTATCCAGAGGTAGAGGAGCTAAAGTCCAAGTCATATTGCGCTCAAGAGCATTAATCTCATCAGCTATAGCATCATGCCAATGAGCATGCTTCGATACCTCGAAGTAAATAGTAGGATCTTCACTAGAAGTTACTTCACCCAAAAATCTATAATGCGTACTAGAAAATTTATCGCAATTTACAGAATCAGTTAAAGGATAGAGAACACCTGAGAATTGTGACGATGCAGGTGTGATCGTAGCAAGGGAGGGTATTAATATCAGCAACATAGCAGACATAATCTTCCAAATAAGCAGGAGATCGATGATCTCGAACACTCTTTCGGGGATGAGGCAGCTCGGCTGCAGGAGGCAGTGTCGGGGTTGCAATTGGCGAGGCAGGCGGTAGATCAAAAGTAGGCGGAGGAGGAGCCACATCCGACGGTGACGGTGAAGCTGACAAATCTTCAGGTGGCGCGTGAGGCGCGAGTGGTGATGCACCCGAGGATGCGTGGAGAACGTCTAGATCTGGGTTGGCCAACGGTGGAGCAGGATGAAGGTCTGGAGCAGAGGCCGCAATCGGCGGTGGGTATTCTGGCAGTGAGAGAGGAACGTCCGATATCTGGGTGATGTCCGGCATCGGCAATGGTGTTACCAGCGGTGAGGTGGTGGCGCCGCTGATATGCACTAAAGGAGCCCATGGTGGAGTGCTATATGGTACAACGTACGGAAAGTATTCTTCATAAAAATCATCATCCCGACTACTAAAGAAGGTACTAGATTCCAAATCATAAAGTCAATATCCTTTCTTTCCAGCAGGATACCCAAGGAAAAGACATCGGTGACTTCTTGGAGGAAACTTGTCATGATATCTGGGAATGTACATATTATAAGAATCCAACTACCCGCAAAAGCTTGTAATTTGGAATACGTCCATAGAGTAACTCAAATGGCGTGCGACCATTGAGTTTCTTTGTTGGCGTCCGGTTAATCAAATATGCAACTATAAGAACACATTCTCCCCAGGCAGATTAGCCTGAAAGCGTAAAGCATGAGCCACATTTAACTAATGGCGATGTTTGCGCTCAACTCGACCATTCTATTGTGGTGTATCATAGATGTCAAAAAATGATCCCGCATTCGGCAAAGTATGATCTCAAAGGTAGAAATTTTGTACCATTATCAGCACGGATTAGATGAACTGTGCGTCCAAACTGGTACTTGATTAAAGCACAAAATTCTATAAATCTAGATGCTACATCTAACTTAAAAACAAATCAATAAACCCAAACAGCTCGGGAATAATCATCAACTACAGTTAAAAAAATAAAATGCACCACTAGAAGATGGTGTGCTATAAGGCCCCCAAACATCACAATGAATCAACTCAAACAAAGAACTAGCATTCGAAGAGCTCAATGAGAAACTATGTGATATGAATCTCCTTGTGAAGACTCTGGATTGCAAAATTTTAGATCTTTGACTAAACGAGGGATTTCGCAAACCCTAATCTAGCCGCACGAAATTCAAGCGTCTAGCCCGCAAGGTACACTTAATTTTGACTTGCTCACTAACTAGCCCACAGGATTAAATCACAAGGTTATTGATATTTAATTAACCCGCAGGATTAAGCAATAATGAAGACGCTCGCAAGCAATGAGTATAACTCAAAATTATGAATATTTTATTGAAAAAAATGTAAAAATAATTCAGTCGTCATCCCTTTTTATAGGATGAAAATCGGTAATAACGAAAGAAGGCGGGATTCTGCAGAAACCTGTTCAAACAGGATTGGTCTACTTGTCCTAAAATAACTACAACTAAATTTCCTAATCTATTTCTAACAAATTCCCGGCTACCATTTTAATGTCATGACCGAAAATAACAAATTAACTAACCAACTAACTAACTAATAAGATTCAACTGAAAATCTACTATTACAAGGCCCATCCAGCCAAATGTTAAATATTTATAAATTCTGACATCTTTCTTCTGGACTTCATGATATGAGGATTGACATCAGTATGATTTTGGTTGTCCACATCTCTCACTTGGCTTTACGTCAACATTACACAACCTCACTAAAAAAACTCAGTGGGAAAAGGAGTATTGTGTATTCTTGGCCAAAGTCTTTTAGGCTTTCCTGGAATGATAGTCAAAGGGATGTTCTTCATGCACACGATGTACTCCTTCCATGTATCCATCATTAAAATTATAAATTTACTGACAATTTCATGGATTCACATGCACCATTCGTATGTCAATTGACTTTGATTTTCGTATCATTCCTTCTAGGGTCGAAAAGTTTCGTCCTCGAAACAGGAAGCATATAACCTAGAAAGACATCCTCAAATTCCTGGAAAACTTAACAAACCGTGAAATCATATTTACATAAATATCTTCTTTGACATAGTAACTTTCTTTAAAGTACAATATAAAAACAAAAGAATGATTAGTCAGAGCATGATTCTCATCTCCCGTTGAAGCATAAAATGATTTACCAGAGTCAATAGATTGTTCATGTCTCATTATATAAATAGAAGATAAATGACTAAGACGTGAAGACAAGACTTTATATGACTTTTCAGAATCATTCTGCAATTTACCTGTCTTACCTGCCTTTATGTCGACATGGGACTTGAGTACGTCGAAATTTAATGTATTCTTGTTAGAATTGACAGTTTTTTTGTTAAAATCACTTGCTCCTTGTGGGGTAGTAATTTTGGAAACTTCTCTATCATTAATTAATGATTATTTCTTCATCTACATGTTCTTATTCGTTGTCATACAGTGCAGGCATATCATCATATTCTTCCTCCTCCATTGTTGTCATAATTTGTTCATGGGGATAGTTATCGCGAACATGTCCTTGTTCATTACAATGAAAACATGTAAGAGTGTTAGAAGAAACTGTATTTGACAAAGTAGAAACTGACTTACCTGGAATTCGACCAAATAGTTGATTGGATGAAGTCATTCTTCGATCAGTGGGTTTAAATAGTGGATTTGAGTAGGTTTTGATCGAATTAGGGTTTCCTTGGTCACCCATATTCTAATTTTTACCACCCCTTGTTGAATTAGGGCTTCTAAAATCAGAGACTTGCCTTTGACTGTCATAGCCGAAGTTAGAGATTTCTCTGGGCCTTAATGTCAACTCAACCAACCTAGCCTTCACCAATAAATCTCGCACGGACACATGATGTTGGAGCTTAACCGAAACTTGCAGATTTTTTCTTAAACCTTCAATAAACCGATTCTTCACATAGGTATCATCTTCTCTCATGAGAACTCTTCTAATAGCTAATTTAAGAGCTTTTCAGTATTCATCTACAGTACGGTTTCCTTGCTTCATATTGCTAAGATACGAATATTGGTCTATCAAATATGTTCATGGAACATGATATAGTCGAAGCTTGGTCTTCAATCTCTTCCAAGTGGAGATAGGTATTTTATCAGCAAACCATCTTGATTCTTTCAAATTCTCCCACCATTTTTGGGCATAATGGGTGAAGGAATACTGTGAAACCTTGATCTTCTCTTTCTCACGGTAGTTGTTAAGATCAAATTGGTTCTCGATCTGCCTCTCCCAATTCAAGTATTTCTCAGGATTGGATCGACCATCAAATATAGGAATATCATACTTCAAACCTTTGATATCACAAGTAGATTCAACTTGTCTTGCAGAACGAGGTGGTTTAAAATTTTCCAACTCATCTACCTTCCTAGATAATATTTGAACATCTCCTATTATGGAATTCATAACATTCATGACATTCTTTATAGGTCAATTGTTGGGACAACCAACAAAAGAGGAGACGAACAGATCGTCCGTCATCCATGCTAAGAAGAAACAACTTGATTAGTAATAAACGTTCCCACCTTCCCCTTAGTTAGTAAGATCACTCACCAAGTGTATAACACTCACAACTCACTAGGTGAAGGCTAATATGAGGGCAATCGATCAATTAACCGCAAATTCAAAGCAATAAATGAGTAAAATACTGCAGAACTTATCTCAAAATTTGAAAACATTAACTAAAAATTGGGCTCTACGATATGAAATTTCAAATTCTACAAATATGAAGGAACAAAACTCAATTTGAATGACACGAATCAGAGCTACAATGAAGAAGTTATGATTAAAACAAGAATACTTTATATAGGCAACAAATAAGTTCCGAGAATTAAAGAAAATTTTCCGAAATCAAAGGGGATTTGGATTTTAACTCCAAATCCTTCTGATAAAATATAATAGACTTTATTAAGGTGCATTGATATTACATCAATGACACATATCATCAATGACGAGGGTTACAATATATAGTGCTATAACAAACCAAATCTATCAGGAATAGGATTCCCAAGTCTATAAGAAAATTACCATCTATAACTAATTATATTAGGTAACTATCATTTATAACCTTTCCTACAAGGAAATGGTTTCTAATTCCTTAAAACCCTCCATCAAGTTGGAGCATGATGATCAAGAATATCCAACTTGCGAAGAAGATTATGAAATTGCTAATCATTAAAAAAAATCTTTCAGCAACGATGTGGGCTTGCTCAGCAGCATCGGAACTGGAACTAGGAGTAGTTATTGGTGCAGATCATTGACACGCACGATCGGCAGTACAGTAGGTAATACGGCGGCGCGTGGAGTACGAGCGGCGCGTGAAAAACACGCACGACAAATCCGTGTAGGCACAGACAGCAAACGTTCACGGCAGCTGGAGAAGAAGCTGTGGCGACCGTCAGCGGCAGATCAGAGTAGTACGGATCGCGGCAACCGTTGAGGTGGTAGCGGCGATCGGAAAAATAGCAACCAGCAGGGCAGTCGACGACGGTGGTGGCGCGTGTAGTGTAACGTGAGGCTGACGGCGACGGCTCTGGCGGAAGACGGCAGTAGATTTAGGTCTCAAAATTTTTAGGCTCTGATATCATTATAAAAATATAAAGTAGAGATAGGTGTGACTTGATAAAATATAAAGTACATTTTTAGGCTCAAATGTATTTACAGGGATACATACTCTATTATACTCAGGGTGTACCATATACGAATTGGTAAAACACAATTTCCTGGTGTCCATTATTTCTTTCTAAACAAATGGTAGATATGGCAACAATTGCTAGAGATAGGTTTCTGTTTCTAATTTTTCATAGTTTTCAACAGATTAAAATCGAAAAAATTAACAATTATTGTCGAAAAAATTAAAAATTATTGATTTAGTCTTTGATTCAGATTCAGCAACCATAAGAAAAGATCATTTATGTTGTTAAATTGCATAGCACATTCAAGTGTAACTCAACTCCAATAGCATGCCTGCCCCCGCCATCTTCCTCCTGCTTTCGACAACACTATTCACACGTGTCAACCGTAATGGCAAAACCGCAATAACTAAAAGACCCAGGCCCAGATCCAAAACCTGCACTCGCAAAATATCTTCTTCCTCGTCTGGAAAAAATATTTAAAAAAATCTCAAAGTCTCTCGAACTTTCCAATATTCCCTACTATCTCTGTCTTCTTTATAAACTAGAGTTTTCATTCGCCCTCGACGCAGATATTTTCTCTCTCTCATGGTCTTATTCACCTAAATTATTCATCGGCTTTTTCTCTCAGCTTTTATGGACGGCGGAAGAGGAGGGAGTTCCGGTGGGTCCTGCTATTATTCCGTCCTTGGGATCCGCAAGGACGCCTCCTCGTCCGAAATACGAACGGCTTATCGGAAGCTCGCATTGGTAAGATTGGAAAAAAGACAATTTTTTTTTACATTGATTTGTTTGCAAAATTGTGATATTGATCGCAATTAATTTTGCAGCGGTGGCACCCGGACCGGTGGACCAGGAATCCCGACGCCACCGGAGAAGCCAATCGCCGGTTCCAGAAGATCCAGGAGGCCTATTCAGGTGAAAAATTCGATTAGGACGTTACAATTTTCTATCTGTATCGGAATTGGTTGTTGGGACGGCGACATTAATTGACGGTTACTGCCTTACTGCAGTGCTATCCGATGGGGAGAAGCGATCAATGTACGACGCCGGATTCCTCGATCTGATGGAACAGGACGAGGTGTGCTCCCAATCAAAGAGATTTCAACATTCCGTAATTTTCCACGCCGCTTTGATTAACGTTTTTTCGTTTGTCATTGCAGGAGATGGGGGAGTTCCTGCATGAGCTGATGAACATGATGGACAAAAATGTGGGATCAGCGGTGAGGATTATTCCTTAATCAACCCAATTAATTAGAGAATTTGGGGGAATTAATGAATTTGTTTTCCGCGACAGAAGAAGGAGGAGAGCTTGGAGGATCTGCAGCGGACATTCGTGGAGATGTTCGGCGATGATCTGATGAAGATGATGGAGAAGGATGATCAGATCAGCACCAATAAGCGGGCCCGGGACAGTGGGCCCACCGGGAATTCAGCTGCTCGCAAAAGGAACAATTCCGCCACCGGGAATTCATGTGCATAACAGAGGACCCTCCGTATCTGATCACTGCCCGGAGCTGGGGTTAATTTTATTAGGGCAGGTGGTAAATTTATTTATTTTTCACTTTGTCTAGGGGGGTAGTGTAGGCTAAGTTGTCAGAAGTATAGGCATTGGCATTTGGGGTACCCCACAAAATGAAACTGTCATTCTGCGCCCGTTGCTTGTTTGGACTTTGAATGTGTAGTTCTTCTGTTATGTTGTGGTAATAACTGAAAAAGAGTGATTTGGATTATTATTGATCATGAAAATAAATAAACAGAGAGTACAAAATATGAAGATAAAATAATTTTGGGAAAAGTGTTCATATAGCTCTATCTATTTGACATAAGTGTTAATATAACTCTCAAATAATTTTTAGTGGAAAAATAGTCATAACTAGTTAATGTAAGTGTCAATATAACGCTCGCACTCCATTTCTGATATTGACTTCGTGGGATCGCTGCCCGCCGCCACGGGACCGCTGCCCGCCGCCTCCCGCCGCCCGCCATTGGACCGCCGAATGTCGGAATTGGTAGAATTTCACTTACATCAACTAGGTAGGGTTATATCTAGGGGTGATATCGAGCAGAGCCCGAGCTTCCCTAGCTCGAGCCTAAATTTTGTGTTCGAGCTCGGCTCGATTAAAAGCCACAAAGCTCGAGCTCGGCTCGAGCTCGGCTCG
>JAULKJ010315528.1:0-10727 GCA_032355405.1 Rubia balearica | reverse complement strand
TGAATCGGGTTATAAATTTTATAACTACTACACGTTGCACAATAAATTTTTAATATTGTAACTAAGAGCTTTTACCTTTTATTATTCTAATTAAACCCCGTCTTTCCATAAGTTTATGGAAATATAGTTTTTTCCAAGATTTTGCCATAAAAATGTTGTAATGAAATGAGGATTAAATGAAAAAATAAAACGGGCATGAGATAAATTTTTGCCAAGAAGTGGGAAAAAAGATAAAAACAAATCACGGAAGTGAAGGGGTAACAATCAAATACGAACATGTTGTTCCCTTCATCATGATAAAGATAAAGGGTCCTCTTAAAAAACCGTTTCTTCTTTTAAAATAAATGCCATTTCGTTATAAGCCATTTTTTGCAATTTAATATAGGCAAAGTTTTGGGAAAGACCGTCTTTCCATAGGCATATGGAAAGACGGGGTTGAATTAAAATTATAGAAAGGTAAAAGGTTTTAGTTTCAATATTACAAATTTATCATGCAACATGCAGTAGCTATAAATTTATGATCCGATTAATGTAACTCAAAATTTTTATCTTAATTTCTTCTAATTTGCATTTTAAATCTCAGTCTTTCCATAAGTTATGGAAAGACCATCTTTCAAAAGACTGACTCCCCATTAATTATTATTTATTTTTAAATGATAGAAATAAATAATTCTTTTTATAGAAAATATTGAATGCTTTGTTAAGAATTTGTTCTTTTATGTTATATTTACATTTTATTATTCATAATTAAGAATGTAATTTATTATTTGTAACATATAAGTTGAAACTTACATGAGCAGTTCAAAGTGAAGTTTATGTTTTATTTAAATTTATATTATATTTTTGCCTGTGATGATATATTGATAATACGTATAATCCCCCCCCCAAAAGATCCTTGCAAGGTTTAATGTTCCAACCCTTCTCCGTGTTACTCTCTCGCATGATAATCATGAAAGGGCAATAACAAATTTTTGTCGACGTGTTACTTCTTCGGACGACATTTGAATCGCTTATATCGACATCCTTGTCATTCGACCCCGATTGCAAATACAATATATCCTTAGGGGGGCCATTCTTAATTTTCTTGTACGAAGACATGACAAATTCAAATCCTACACGAGGGGGAAGTCTGTTGCAGGTAGGAATAAGTTTCGATATGAATTGGAAACACATTTGTTGTCGCGAATGCTATGTAACCATTCTCCCCTGGAACCGCTCCTATGAGTCATCGCCATCCTTAAATAACATTATATATCAAATAATTATTTTCACAAAAATATAATGCCAAACAAATTAATGCCACACAACATTTAAAAAAATACTTACACTTTTTGATGATTTATTTTTGTAAAATTATTTTGCTTCTCTAAATGAAATATACACACAACATATACCCTAAAATGACATTAAATTCACATAATTTCCACATAAAGTGATGAAATATAGTACCACATTAAATTCGACATATATATATATATATATATATCTTTATTCTATGCATCATTGTATTCAGTGCATAAAAGCCACGAACACGCATTTAAATTAACATAATTCTCGGCAATGAAATTTATAACCACATCATTCTATAATCACATCTATAACCAATGGTCTATACAACCTTCTTTCATTTATAATAAAAGACACCTACACATTTTTATAACTTAGTTTATGTGTACCAACAAAAATTATAAATTTTATGTTGTATGTTATATTTACTTATTAGACTACCAACAATTTCCAACACATTATTAGAATCACGTTAAATTATGTTAGTAGGACCTTTAAAAATTATGTAACTTATAAATATAGAAATAACGTATGAACTAAAATATTGTAAAATTAACATAAATTTTACTACTAATCATGAATTTTATAACCACATTAAATTCATGATATATATTGTGTACATTGCATTCTTATAAATGATGAACAATACCTATATATTTTATGACTTATTTTTGTAAATTCTTTCACATATATAAGATTAAAAAAATAAATAACATATTAATTAGCAACTATATATGAAATTAAAATAAAGTTTCACAACTATTAATGATGAAATAAAATATAAAATTCTATTTAAACAACTAATAAATCATAACTTTAACTATTAATTGTTACCTAAAACTGCATAAAAATAAATATTTAAACAGCAATACAATTTAAAAAAATACCTCTAAAGACATGGAACTTTTAACACCTAAATTTGGAATAAAAAGTGAGTATTTTGTAACCAATAAGCATGTTTACTGCCTATTTTATAGAAAATTTCTTACAGTTTTTAGATTAAATGGCATAAAATGTGGGCAGATGGGAGTTGGGTAATGGAGAACCAAGTTGGGCAAGGAAAATGGAAAGGAAAACTAGGAAAGGAGAACCGAAAATGGAGAGAAAAGAGAACCGAAAAGGTGGGAACAGAAAATGGGAAAAGAGGACCGAAAAGGAAAATAAAAATATGAGAGAAAGGAGAACGGAAGCAGGGAAGGAAAAGGAGAACCGAAAGGTAGGGAAGAAAAAAGAAGAAAATGGCCGGACGACGAGAGCCGAAGAGGGGAGGGGCGACGAAAGCCACACCGGGTTGGGTGGAAGAGATTGGAATTGAGGCGGTCGATGAGAGCTAAATCTGGGTGGGGCGAGGAGATCCATGCTGGGAAACGACAACGAGAGGCAGTAGGGCGAGGCAACGAGAAGGATGTCGAGTTGGGCAACGAGATCGGAATTGAGGCAAAGCGATGAGAGTCGGTTTGGGAGGGCTGATAACCGTGTCGGGAGATGGCAACGAGGGGCAGGCGGAGCAGGGCAAAGGGCAAGGACGGGAATCTCGATTCCGGTGGGAACGCAACTGGAACAGGATCAGAGGCGGGGATGAGAAACCCTCAATTCCAGCGCGTTGGCTTGCCTGGGACCGCGACCTACGCTAGAGAATACTCCGGAGATATGGAGAAGACACCGGAAAACACCACCTAAACCATGACACCACCTTCGACGAACATCACCACTTCTGACGAACACCGACGACTGCCGGCAAACACCGACACCACCAGTTTTTAATTAGGTTAAAAGTTAATTTTTAATTTTGATTAATTATAATTAAATATTAATAACTATTCATTTTCTTTTTCATTAAAAAAATCAAAATACATAATAGTATTTTAATTGTACAAATACAGGGTATAATATTGCAGTTCATGTAAACAATCAGTGCATATATTTAGATTTAATTTCCATAAATTTTATCAAATAATTTATTTTATATTATATACATCTTATTTGTACCACTTATCCAAAGTCTTATTTTACAGCGATTAACCGTTACATGGAATCATTTTATGATTGATGTAACCCATGGGATAATTTAATATTTATTTTTATTTATTGCAAAGAGTTTTCTATAACTTTGAAAACTTTTAAAATGTATCATAATGTACAAATAATTAAAATTCAATCATAAAAGTTGTTGAAATAAAGTTTTTCTTAATTGATCTAACCGTTAGTAAATCCAACTGAATATATCCTCTTCCACTTATTTATTTATTTAACAGAGGCTAGTATTAAATCAATGGATTTTTCTAGGTTTCCAAACCTTTTTTTTATGCAATGAGAAATCTTATTATGGGAAAGGCAACATCTTAAATGAGCCAGTCTAGATCAAAGTTAAAATAACGTGTTTATAAATATTATGGAGAAATGGGTTTTAAATGGAATTTATAAAAGGTTTGGGGTATAAGGAGGATCTAGGTGCAAATATCATATTTTGGGTACTGGGGCATAAATAATTGAGGAATTGATGAATCCGGATCACAAGAAACTTGAGGGATTCGGGTCGAAAAAACTAGCAGGTTGATTTTTCTTCCCATTTTCGCAAAATGCATGTGTTTTTACTACTAGAATTGATGTTTCATTTTCAATATTTGACGTTCCAATGAAACATTGTGATTTCATACTAGAAGTTTTTTCTCACTAAAATCATGTGTTTTAAAAATAAATTTTAATCTTAATATAAGATCTCGTGTTTATATGTGAAAGAGAAAAGTGCTAAAATACCTTATGTTTCGGTCAAAAGTGCTCATCTAACCCTGTAAAATTTAAAAGTGCAAATCTAACCGTATTATTTGGACAAAAACGTCAATCTAATCTGCCAAAATTCTTAAAATGACCATTATACCCCAATAAAAATTCAAAATTTTGAAAATCTAAAAAAGGCAATACTACCCTCTTTGCTTATTGACCAAAATTTTCCTCTTTTTTCCTTATTATCCTTTCTTCTTTTCCGCTCAATCCGTTTATCTCTCCCAACACCAAAGGTAACCTCCATGTTGAGGTCAACTGCTCATGATCATTTGATCATGGCCAAAATCCCGGTTGTTGTCGTCGATTTGCTACAGTGGAAGTGCGAAAATCCCACTGGCCAACATAAGACAATCGCCGCTAATATAAATGGAAAGCTCGATTAAATACACAAAAAAATATGTATCATTGATACTTAGTCATAGAGCAATGAATATCGTTGTGTTGTTTTTTTTGTTTAATTTAGGGCGAAACTGTGGGGTGTGAGGATTGGATCAAAAGGATTTTCTATAATTTCCAACTCTTGATTTTTTTACTATCTATATCCATTTTAATCATTCATTAAATTAAATTATGTTTATATAATTATAAAATTTAATAAATATATGATATAATGAGAGGGTCTCTTGTTAAACCGCGGAATGATTAGACCCAATCATGAAAAAGTTTATTTATATAATTTTTAAATCTAGATATAATTATTTATATTTTAGGATATATTTGAAAGATGTTTAAATTATGGGAATCTCATTGTAATAAATGAAAGAGTAAGTGCATTCATGCCTCCACATATACCCCCAATTTTTTAAAAGTTCACATATACCCTTGTTTCTTGTTTAGTGCAAATATACCCATCGGTTTTTCAAACGTCGTTCTCTTGTTATAGGGGTACATATGCATTTCAAAAAATGGGGAGGGGAATGTGTTCTCTTTAAAAAAATTAGAAGGGGTATACGTGCGCGTTCGAAAAATCGGGGGTATATGTACACTAAACAAAGAACTCGGGGGCATAAATGCATTTATCTCTATATGAAAATATTAATCAATAACCTATTAGTTATATTAATTATAAAATAAACACTTCTAAACAGTTTAAAACAATACGTAATATTATTATATACAATTTCTAGATTTGTGTTTAAAAGATATAATATTTGAATAAAAGGTATATTGTATAATTTACAAACATATACTCCCTCCGTCCTAAGATTATTGGCACAATTTTTTTGACGGTTTTCAATGATCATATTTGACCGTTAATATCTCTAACTACATATAATAGGTTCGCATAAAAGATCGATATTTAGAAAATAGATATTGAGATGAAACTAACTAGATCCTACATGATATTTTTATTATGTATATATTAATTTTTATTTAGGGTCAAATTTTTTCAAATTTGACTTGAAAAAAAAAAGTAATTTTGCCATTAATTTGGGAGGAGAGAGTATATAATATTAAAACTAAAAATGTAATAATAATCTATAATTTTTTTTTAAAAATCACTGTTGAAAATTTAAATAAATTGTAATGAACGATGTCTTATAATGTAAAGTTGGATGACAATGAACGGCTATGAATATAAAGTTGTATTAATTTTTGCTACTTTGACATCTAAACAAGTCCCAAACGTACCTTGGTTCTACTTTCACATAAAACCATGGTTCCACTTTCATAGGAGCAATTTTTAAACCGTTCATATTGTGCAAATACCCAACAATTTGTTTCATCCGTCCGATATTCTAATACTGATAATTTATTATTAAATGTTTGAAGAGTGTGAAAAAAACTAATAAATAAATGTAAATTATTTATTTATTATCATAAAAAGAAGGCGTTAAAATCTTAGAAAAAATAGACTAAAATGGCAATGCGGGATAGAACACCGACTTGACTACTTGAGTGTCAGAAGCTGTGTGTCGGAAAAACACTCAAATGCTTAATTTTGCAGAAAAGTGAATGTGTATCAATAATAAGAATAGAATGAATAGAATAAGAACACATTGTGATATCTATAAATGTGCAGCCCTACTCCCTCCGTCCCAAAATAAATGACATTTTTTGGTCAATTATCTCACACCATGTTTGACCATACATTTCAATTAGTATATAGACTCTAATATCATCATGTGAGATATTGTTAGACTCCTATGTTTACGTAGTTTCTAAATATCAAATTTTAATATACCATTAATATCCGTAATTAAAATTATTGATGGTCAAACATGGTGTGAGAAACTTGACAAAAAAGGGTGTCATTTATTCTGGGACGGAGGGATATACAATACTTATCAGGATATTCATTTTACCGTATCAAACTAGATATTTTGTCATGCTCATACAAGTAACCTTGAATTGGTTATGGCCATACATCATCACATGGATATAGTTGTGATGAATGAAAAATTTATAAAAGGCTCTATAAACATCCTCAAAAAACACACATCAAATATTCATCAAAGCTAAAACATATTCAGCCATGATGTCGTCTCGTGCATACTTTGCAGGTATCATATTAGGGGCGTTGTTGATCTTCGCCACTCCCTCTCTGGCTGATAATGATCGCCGTGACCTCCCCGTCGCCGATACTATGCCACCATCTCAATCTGCAATATTATCGACGTTTTTTATATACAAATATGGCCTTATTCCACCATGGGCGAAACTCCCAAGCGACGAGGTATCGCAAAGTGGAGGTCGCCCACCTCGTCCGCCTCAAACTCCCGATCCTAGTAGGAAATATTCTCCACGACCTTAGAGATGGATGTCATGGAATATTAGTTATTCCTCTCCGTCTGTCGTGATAAAAATTTATGTTTCTAAACAAAGTTTTTTATCTGTAATGGTCGGGAGAGTTATTATAAACTACTATATATGCTAATGGAATAAAGATCACACATGTGATACTCTTATGTTATATTATGTTTTAATAATGTGATTCTACAATACTTTTACCACTGACTTCATATATTAATAGAGCATTCAATATCAATGGATCGAGAGAATTCTAAAAAATGTCGTGGAATTATGAATGATAAAAAAATCGAGAGATAGATAACAGTAATCTTCCATTTGTCAATCAAGAACATAATACAAAAAATTGCTCCCTATGTTCATGTATTGTTGGGACAATTTTTAGCTAGAGTTGTTGAGATACGTTTGACATAAATTTCGAATAATATATACTAGCAAATTTATCATGTAAGGTACAGGTAGATTCTTCGTAGCATATATTTAATAAATATGAAACATTTGCATTCCATTATGATATGTAGTTAAAGCTATTAGTGGATAAACGTGGTTCGAAAAAATTGATTGAAAACTATGTTACAATTGAATTGAAAAGAGAGAGCATGCCATACTCCAAAATAAATTTTCGACCCAACCAGAATCGCTACGAAATAGAACGACTCCATCAGCTTCCAATCAACATGATCTCAGAGCGTATTGTGATTGATGAGCGTGTTTCCAATCAACACGATCTCAGAGTGTTCCTTAATGAGCATGTTTGCATTTCAGTACCTAAACTTCAAACCTTCTTTTAAATGTGATCCCAATAATAATAATAAAAATATGTTGATAAAATTATTGATAATCAAACATATTTTAAAAAAATTAACCTAAAACATACGGTTTGTACTGAAACGTAACTACTTCTCCTTCGCTTCCAACTAGCAAGATAGTATGCTCGGCGTGTAAACCGGCCTTCGATTATGTTTTGATTCCTTCGGGAGAAATTCTTTGTTACATTTGAGTTGTATCATGTATGTGTGTATAATTTATTTTACTATTTTTGTCAATTGCACTTTAATTATTCCTTAAATTGAACTATATATGTTTATTTAACTACAAAATTTTATAAATATATAATATAATGAGAAGGTATATTGTTATACCGCGTAATGATTAGATCAATTAAAAAATATTAATATTATAATTTTTAGAGAAAGACTCGTATCAGACAGTCTCACTATAAGTTATGGTGAGACAAAACAATAAATAAAGTTTTAAAAATTACATAATGTACCCCATGTCATTTCTCATATTTATATAATTGTATTTAGACCCTCCGTCTCCTCATAAGAATGAGTGAGACCGTCTCACTCAGATCTTTGTATAATTTTTAAAGTTGGATTATAGTTAATTATATTTTGAAAGATGTTTAAAATTATGGGAATCTCATTGTAATAAATGAAAATAAATTTCAAATGATATATTAGTTATGTTAATTATAGAATGAACTCATCTAACGATTAGACAGTTTAAAACAAGATTTTGTGTAATATTATTGTATACAATTTCTAATTTTTAAGTTAAAAGATATAACAATTTGAATAAAAGGTACATTGTATATTGTATATTTTAAAAATATATGTATAGTTTCAAAACTAAAAAATATAATAATTATCTATAAATAATTTTTAAAAATCATTGTTGAAAATATAAATAAATTGTAGTGAACGATGTCTTATAATGTGGAGTTGGATGACAATGAACAGCTATGAATATAAAGTTGTATTAATTTTTGCTACTTTGACATATAAACAAATCCCAAACGTACCTTGGTTCTACTTTCACATAAAAAAAGCGTGGTTCCAATTTCATAGGAGCAATTTTTAAACCATCCATATTGTGCAAATACCAGTAAACTGTTTCATCCATCCGATATTCTAATACTGATATTTTATCATTAAATATTTGAAGAGTGGGGAAAAACTAATAAATAAATGTAAATTATTTGTTTTTATTATGAAAGGAAGTGTTATATATGTTCTTAGAAAAATAGACTAGAATGGCATGTGGGATTGAACACCAATTTGAGCAGGGGTGTGCATGAACCGGTCTGAATTGATAACGTGAATCGAATTAGACCGGAATGTAAGAACATGTTTCAGATATATGGAATTCTGATTCGGTCATCGGTCCAATTTTTTTTATGGTCCAAAGCGAATGGACCTGTATTTTACTTTTATGTATAAATTTTTTATTATTAATATATTTTTTTAATATACTAGTTTAGACTTATCCATGATGGCAAGTACTTTTATATTATTTCGAGGTGAATTTTTCTTATAACTTCTACTTTTCTATTCCGACACAAAAATTTGAAGGTAAAAAAATAAAGTTTATTGAAATCCGGCTCAGACCGGTCAAAAATCATAACGGTCCGGTTCCGGACCAAGTACCCACTAACCGATTCAGTTTTCGGTCCAAGATTTTTGGTGATTAAGATTTTAGTCCGGTCCGATTCGGTTTTTGACCGACGAACAACCCTAGACTTGAATGTCAGACGTGGTGTGTCGGAAAAACTATCAAATGCTTAAATTTATAGAAACGTATTTGTGTATTAATAATGAGAATAGAATGAATAGATAAAAACACACTGTGATACTTACGAATGTGCAGCCCTATCCGAATTTTACTAGATTTGAGATTCACATTACTCATCAAGATATTCATTTTACCATATCACACTTGATATTTTGTCATGATTTCACAAGTAATCTTGAATTGGTTTCGGCCATACATCATCACATGGAAATAGTCGTGATGAATGAAAAGTTTTGCATGAAAGCTCTATAAAATGCTCTATAAACATCCTCAAAAACACACATAAAATATTCATCAAAGCTAAAACATATTCAGCCATGATGTCATCTCGTGCATACTTTGCACCTATCATATTGGGGGCGTTGTTGATCTTCACCACTTCCTCTCTAGCTGATAATGATCGCAGTGACCTCCCCATCACCGATAACAAGCCACCATCTCAATCTGCAATATTAACGATGTCGTTTGTATCCAAATCCGCCCTTCCCCCACCATATCCGCCACCCCCAAAAGGCACGGTATTGCAAAGCAGAGGAAGAAAAGGCAAAAACTTGCCTCCTCCACCTCCTCCTCCTCCTGAAGCTCCTGAGAGGAAATATTCTCCATGACCCTAGATGGATGCCATGGAATATTAGTTATTCCTCGTCTGTCGGGATAAAAAGTTATGTTTTAAAACAAAAATTTTTATCAGTAACGGTCGAGAGAAATATTATAAACTACTATATATGCTAATGGAATAAAGATCACAAATGTGATACTCTTATATTATTATTATTATTATTATTATTATTATTATTATTATTATGTTTTAGTATTGTGATTCTACAATACGTTACTTCATTTATTAACAGAGATTCAATATCAACGGATCGATTGTTGAGAATTCTAAAAAATGTTGTGGAAATATGAATGTCAGGAGATAGATAGATAGTTAACATTAAATCTTCAATTCGCCAATTAAGAACATAATTTTAAAAAATTACTCCTTATGCTTAGGTATTATTGGCACATTTTTCAACTAAAGTTGCCGAGTTACGTGTGACATAAATTTCAAATAATATATAAGTAGTTATATTATCATTTAATGTATTGTTGGATTTTTTTGTAGCATATACTTTATAAATAACAAACCTTTACATTCTATTATGGTATGTAGTTAAAGCTATTAGTGGTTAAACGAGGTTCGAAAAAGTTGATTAAAAAAATACGTTACAAATGAACTGAACGAAGAGCGCATGTACCAAACCTTTTTTTTTGCGGGAACTTTTTTTTTAGGCTAAATCATCTCATCGAGATGAGGGGCATTAATAGGCACCCCATACCTTTAA
>JAULKJ010315527.1:0-19494 GCA_032355405.1 Rubia balearica | reverse complement strand
ATTTGGGGCAAGAATGGGAGGAAAATGCGAGAAACTTTTTTTTCAAAGAACAATGAACAAATCTAATTTTTCAAAATTTAGGTTGCCACCTGAGAAGCTCCGCATATTTAAGATCGTTGGCACGACCCTAATGTTATTCATAGGGTGTGGTTTTGTACCCTATCACCACATACAACCAAAAATGAAGATGTGGGGATAACAATTTTCCAAGAGAAAGATACAGTAGAGGGGGAGTCAACCATGGAGGAAATTGGTATTTTGGAAGCTTAGCATATTCAATTGGCTTCTCCACGGTTTCCTCTAAGGGTTCCAAAAATTTGGGAATGGGTTCTATAGGTGGAGGTTGGGTGAAAATATGTAATATGATGAATTAAGTATAATCACTTTTTCCCTAACTTCTTTACTCTCAACAAACCACTCCCAATCCCCTTTGAATTCATATACCAAAATCTCAACTTCAACTAGGGATGGTTCATTTTCAGAATATTGGGTTTCTAGTTTGGTCACCCTTTCAATAAAATCACTAACTTTCCCTTCAACTTTCTCAATGGTTGATAAGAGTTGTGTTCCCAAATTTCTAATGTCGCTATCCAATTGTGATTGGAGTGACTCACTACTCTTGGTCACATTAGCTATAGCTCACAAAATATCTTCATGATCTGATTTGGGAACTAAGCCTAGAGATTGGGTTTGGGACATTGTATAGGTTGGTGAAGGCCTACTATCTAACCCAAAGTGTTTGTTTCCCGATGCAAATCCATACCACAACTTTGGGTTATCACTCAACCCCAAATTGGGAGAGTCGTGATATGGGTACCAATCTCGACCCTATTGACCATGGGAACCAATAACTCCTACCTCTCTCTCATGTTCTTTTAATAAAGAGCAAGACTTCATAGGATGGTCACATAAAGTTCAGAATCGTAATGCAAGGGTCCTCGGTTTGCACCAAGAACTCAAGCAAAACCTATTCTGGAAAAAAACAAAAGAGCAACACTAACTACTCAGCTAGCATGCTATGTAAGTAAACTACTGGACCTCTAAACCAACATCCCCAGCAGTGGTGCCAAAATTTGACCCGCCCCCTCCCAGTATCACTAAATTAATCAATACAAGGGAGATCTACCAAACAATTGAAAATCGAGAGGAGGACCAAGTATTGAAGGTCAAAGTTTAAATTTTTAATCTTTCTCACGTTCCTACTACTATACTACCAAGATTGTTAGATAGTGGCAAGTATCGGGGTTGTCCACAGAGTTGTTAGGAATCTAATGACCAACTACGAACAACCGTGATCAGTTCGTCAATCCGACCACGTGTTAGAAATAATCAGTGTTTGTGAAGCAAACATGGGGGGTTTATACCTAAAACTACTAGCAGTAAAAATCTGTATAAACTAGCACTCGGGAAATATTTGCGTAACAAAATAAATGTCATTAAAATCATCGATTTCATCACATACAACTATAAGAATATTCTTGTGTTTGTGACACAAGGTGTGGTTGACGGTCAACACATCTTGATACATGTCACATAGAGTACGCAGGTAATCTTCCATCGATACCACCTTCAAAATAGGAGAGTGCAACGATGGCCCTGCCAGCCATACAGATCTAATTCTCCCCCATGCGATTACGTCTCGGGTACTACACCTCGCATGCTTCTCCCTAGGCGTAAAAAGGCAAAGGGGGTGAACTACTTTATCAATGGCTCTAGGGCAGCAAAGCTAACCCTGGTTTTCTACTTTAGCTGTCTCTACCCGCTACCCTCCAGACCACCTCACTAGCTTACTAATGCATAGTCGATGGTAATGTTAACAATGAAAAACTATGTACACAAACTCACGTGGATCCGAACCCGTCATTACCCTATGCGCATCTAGGTTTCCCTCCCTAGGAGGTATCAATATTGTGGCAACATGAAAGTAGACTTTGGTGTGTGCTAACTAAGTGTGACAACTATGCAATTCAAAAGAACATTAAGAGCAATCCTTAACTAAGTGTGATAAACATGCAATTCACAAGAACAATAAGAACAAGCCAACAAAATATCAAAAATCACATAGAAATAGGTCAATTTAAGAAATCTCAAAATAGACATTAATACATAAATACAAATATAATCCCCAAGTTAATTACCTACTCCCAAAGCATTGAATCCAAATATTGCATTGGATTCAACACTTTTGGACAACGGAAGAAGAAAGAGAAGAAAGAAAAATAAGCTACAGAGAAGGAAAAGTAGTTTCTCTCTCTAACCTACTCTTAAAGATAAAAAAATAGGCATAAAATTAAACCCTAGTAGACAAGGATTAATATGTATGTAGTAATAGGGAACTAGGCCTTGAAAAATTCCTAAAAATAGGCTTAAAACCCTAGCATCCGCAAATGCACAAAAGGTGTCGTTTGGCACAATCCGTGTTAGCCGATGCCCCTTCATGCTAGCGTGGTCCATCGATCATGGAATTTTTGGCTTGGTCTGGTACTGACCGTGTGCCTCGTGCTAGCGCGGTTCTTGTCAACAAGCACAGACCGCCGCTTGGAACTCTATTTTTTTTATCTTCTAAGCGTGCATTTGTGTCGTTTGGTGTGGTCTGTCGACTGGAACCTTATTTTGCTCAGTAACATGGCACGAGCCATGTCGTTCTTCACATCTCATGGGCTGGTCTTGGAATTAGTGACTTGAAACGATGTGGGGCGTGTGAAACGGAATGGTCCGCTCCCATACTTAGCCAAATTTTGGAGTGGAACAAAGACATGGGGCACAGGCAGCCGAGGTCAGCACGGTCCATGCTTGAGCCTTTGGAAAAGCCCGTGTTGCTGGAATGGTCTGTGCTAAGCTCTAGCATGGGTTATGATATGCTCCCTTCATTCCGGTTGTGCTGGCCTCGTGCTGGCCTTGGCTGGTCCAGCCGGCTGACTTGTTTGCTTTGCTACGAAAGAATCGCTGATCCAATTTGAGAGTTCTTGTAGTCTATTTTATATTCCTCAAGAAAGAGAATCCAATGGTGCCACCTTCAAGGGATTGTTCTTCTTGGATCATTCCCAGAACTCTGTGCAATCTCGGAAAACACTACCTTCGCTTCTTCCTGGGCCTTCTTGAATTTTGAATCCACCTTTTTCCAGGCTCAATTCCATCTAGTACCACGCTTTGGAGTTCGTGACCTTCAATATACTACCATTCTTGTAAATGACCTTCAATATCTTCTACCATCCTTACGAATGGCTTTCAAATATCGTCTACCACCCTCGCAGATGGTCTTCTACAAAAAGATGATAAAAAGTACTCACAAGCAACCTACTAATGATATAAAAAAGGAAGATCTAGGTGTCCGTGAATACAAAGTGTCCATTAGCTTCAATTAAGTCTACAAAACTTGTGATTTAGACAAGAAAACCAAAAATGGCCATCCAAACCCTTTGTCGTGCAAACCTAACTAAAACTAGCAATCAACCAAAAAAACGATGATAATAAATTTATCAAATGCATAAGCTAACATATGCATAAAGGTTCATATTAGTTATCACCATGTCAAATCTTGTGAAGCTTGAATTCAGTCATCACGAGATCCGTGGAAATAATTATATGCATTAGACTGTAGACATTGAGATGCATTTGGAGTCAATGAATCTCTTTGAGACACTCCAAGAGGTGATCGACTTACCAAGGATGGACAAGGAAAGATCTTAAATCTTCCTTCGCCTACTCCTTGATGAAAGGCTCAAAAATAAATATCTCATTGTGAAAGAAGTTGTGAAAAAATCTTAAAGAAAGATACGATCACCAAGTGACTTAATGCTCCCCATTTATTGTGATGAATGGACCTCTTTACGGTAACAAGACTACAATAAAGTCAGTGACTATAATTCTGCATTGTTTAGAATAGTAACCCACTTGAAATTTTGTGGGATTATAGTAACTGATACTGATATGCTGGAAAATACTTTCTTTACTTTCCACACATCAAATGTAACCTTGCAACAACAATAACGTGTGCGGGTTTTTAAACGTATTATTTACTGATTGCTTGTCTCCTTGTCGTGGAGAACAATAATGAGTTACTGATGAAGAATCAACAATCTTGCCGGATTAGCTCAAAAGCATTTCCTAAAACAAATGTTGTTAACTCCGATGAACCTGAACGTAAGAACTATTTTTAGGGTCGAGAGAGAGGTCGAGGTCATGGGCGAAGTTGAGGTCATAGTCGTGGTTACGAACGTGGTCAAAGTGGTTACAACTTGTCCTATAAGTTTGATAACTACTATCACAAGAAGTAGCAACAAGTGAGAAACCATGAAAATACCCATAAAGGGGAAACACTAGTTCATTAAAAGGCTCCAGAACCTCTTAATTTAGATGTGGCGGTAAATGACATTGGTCAAGACTCTGCTGAGTCCTGAAGCACTTATGCAAACTCTACTAGGATTCCATCAAGGAAAAGGTGAATGAGGTCAACTTCATAAATGAATCCACTCATCTCAAAGCATCCGACTTTAATGATGATTTCATTGACACAGTTGGGGATTTTGCCGAACAAGTGGATGGTGGTGGAAGCTGAAAAAGGGGAATTGTATAACTATTATCAAGAATGAAGCTAAATGGTCCGATGTTGATTTGTATCTATTATCTAAAATATAACAACGTGGAAGGAAATACATACTTGAAAATTACCAATGCTCCTTACTGATTGATTACACACATATAAATGCAATTGAAACAAATACGGTAGTTATCAAACCTTCAATATTTACCATGTGACATGATCGGCTAGGTCATTCTGGTTAAAATATGATGCGGAGAATTACTGAAAGTACACATGGGAATCTATTGAAGGACCAGAAAATCCCTCAAGGGAAATTTTTTCTAATATAAAGCTTGATCTCTTAGAAAGTTAATCATAAGGCCTTTACTAGAAAAGGTTGAAACAGAATCATCTATGTTTCTTGAACTTATTTAAGGTGATATATGTGGACTCATCCATCCACCATGTGGACCATTTTGATACTTCATGGTATTGATAGATGTCTCTAGCAAATGGTCATATGCATGTCTGTTATCAACTTGTAACATGACATTTGTTAAATTACTCACTGAGATAATGAAATTGCGAGCTCAATTTCCTAATCATACAATTAAGAAAAACAAACTTAAAATTGCTGGTGAATTCACATCCCAAACATTTGATGATAATTATATGTCAGTTTGGATTGTTGTTGAGGATCATGTTGCTCATGTAAACACAAAATGGTCTAGCAAAATCACTGATCAAGCATCTCCAGCTTATCGCTAGACCATTTATAATGAGAACAATGCTCCCAACTTCAGTTGGGGTCATGCAATATTACATACTGCCGCATTAATTCGCATAAGGACGAGGGTGTATCATAAATACTCCTCACTACAACCTGCATTTGGCCAAGAACCAAATATATCCCATCTAAGTATTTTCGATTGCGCTATTTATGTGCCTATTGCACCACCTCAAATAACAAAGATGGGGTCACAGAGAAATTTTGGCATTTATATAGGCTCTGAAAGACCATCTATTGTTAGATACCTTGAACCTCAAACTGGGAATAATTTCACAGCTCATTTTGCTGATTGCCACTTTGATAAAGAAAATTTTCCAGTATTAGGGGGAGAAAGAAAACAGCTGAAAAGGGAAATTACCTAGTCTGTACCAACATTATTGCATCTTGATCCTTATATAAAAGAGTATGATGGAAAATTCCAAAGGATTTTGCATTTTCAAGATAGATCAAATTAACTTCATGATGCATTTACAGACACAAAAAGAGTGACTAAATCTCACATACTAAGAATGCTCCTTCTCAAAATGAAGTCCCGAAAGGGAAAATTGAAAACAAAGTCATCATGAAATCACAATATGCCTGAAGCGTGGAAGACCACTCGGTTCCAAAGATTAAAATCCTCGAAAAAGAAAATGACAAAGAAACAAGATGACCCCAAAATGGAGGAAAATAATCCTATTGAAATATGAAACGAGGAAAATCGAGAAATTTTAATTATTTATGCCAATAAAGGTGTAAGGTGACACAAAAATAAGGACATCGATGATTCATTCTTTATAGTTTGGCATGTGATGTTATCACTACAAGAAATATGACTTATTACTTCGCCCCTTTTACCTCGGTTTGTTTGTCAATATCAAATAACCGAGGTAAAAATTCTTTTACCGAGGTTATTTTTTTCGAAGTAAAAGATTTTATTTACCTTGGTTATAAAAAAAACCTGAGGTAAATAATTGCTTTTTTTATCTCTATTATTATACGAGCCGAAGTAAAAGGTTAAAAAATGAGATAAATAATGTTACCGAATAGCGCACACATGTTGTTTTAATAGGTGACCAAATTTCGCATGAAACGTGGTTTGTACGAACATGTGTTGCGATCGACTACCAAATTCGCAGATATGTAATTGATACATTAAAGAAAAGAATTTGACGGTGATAGAAATGAATGATAGTTGCGCACTTCTCCCCATTTAGAGGCTCTCTCTTCCCAATATCCCGCCATCACGTTTAATTTAGGGGTATGTGAAAGGATAATTGGCACTACAATAGCTAGCAATCATTGCGCTACTAACACTCTAGAAATCCTCCCCTCTTTCGTACACGTCCAGCACACCCTTTGTCAATGGTTTTTAATGGAAGAATTATGAAATGGTTTATAAAATCACGCAGAAATCAAATTGCGCATATATATTCACGGTCAATTATATAATGTTCAAATAAGATAGTTAAATAATTAGAAAAACAGTAGTCATGAAATTATCAACTTGGACAATTAATGATGACCTTGAAGATGATTGCCCCCCAACTTCTATCACCTCGAAGAACAAGGTGTCCTCGATGCGTAGGTTGTTTCGCCTAAGGAACTCGCCAAAACCCTTTGGGGAAAGGTCTTTGATCTTACCTTCCCCCGAATAGTTCATACGCCACTGTCTTGCAGCACCTCAGCACTATTAGGGTTTTCTTAGTTGGAAAGAGTGGTACAATCTCACCTGGGATGTACTAAGTCACATAAAAATATCAATTATAAATATGCATGTGTGTATGTTTATTTATATATATATATGCAGTTGTTAACAAATAAAATTTATTTAAAAATCTTACCAAAGTAGGGTTTTTCCCAAAGTTCTGCTGCTTGAGAATGCTGTGGAAATGTGGGCTATCAAGAGCCATCGTATGATGGTCAGTGTCAAATAAAACAAGCTCTGGATTGCTCTGACGTTGTGTGGTGAACTGTACTAAAACCAAAGAGTATTAGTTGTTATAAAGTGTGAGGATGTGTTAGCTAGTAAATATATATATATATATATATATATGTAAGTTGGTGAAAGACCTGAAAAAGGTACGGATTAGACGATCTTTCGCCAATCATTAGTCCTGCATCAAAGGGGAAAATGTTAAGTGCAAACTGCTTTATAGAATGCCTAATGCGACGTCGACAATGCCATCATAGGTGCATGTCGGCCCAAATCAGTGGGATGGCCGACATGTACTTGCGACTTCACACAATTATCTCTAAGGCCGAAGACATGACTGACAGAAAACCGACAGAAGACCGAAATCGCATATGCATAACAATTGTACACTTAGATGTCATAATGCGACACCGGTAACATTTTGGTCATGCCGAAGGTAACACAATAATTTTGGGATGTCACAAAATAAAGAATAAGCTACTGGAAATCAGAATATGCGACATTGCACAATAATCACATGAACCAAATTGGGGTAGATAAAGAAGTGAAGTCTCATATATCAGAGAAAGCTACGGGAAAAACACATAAAATCGGATAAAATGAGACTTAATCAAATTAAACAAAAACCCTTTAGAGACAAATCAAAATATTGTACTACATTTAAAGTCAAAGAAAGTTCACACTCTCATAAATCTGAGACAAAACTAGATAGCCAAAAAAATCAAAACACATTCACATACCACAGATCGAACATTATAAAGTAAGAATGCCAAAACTTGTTGTTAGGAGATTAGATAAAACATCCTTTTTTTCCTGAGAGAGAAGATGAGGAGGAAGTTGGAGACTATTGGAATTTGAAGGAAACTTGTGAATTGATGGTTGAACTGATTGTCAGGGTACTCCCGTTTATACCCGTTTCAAATAACGTCATTTTGAACCATTTTGGTGTCCACCTCGATGTATGCGACGTCGCACCAAAGTCAGATCAGGAGACATGGTGTCGAATCCTTACCAACGTCACACACTTTGATTAGCCTAACAATTTCATCCCACCAAGCAGCAGGTCAACAGTTCAAGTTTAATTTAAAACAAATTTCGAAATAACAATTTGCTAGTTTCATACTGATTGAAACAATACCCAATAATTTTTTTATTTATTTTTGTTATTGATACTACTATGAAAACTTTGTGCGTGTGTTAGGTTAAATATTAAGTATTGAATAACATTAAAATAACATAGCTAATAGATTATAAATTATAAATTAAAGATTATATATGAAAATACTACAATAAAATGTCAGGCCAAATACTAATTAACAAATTTAATATAAATTTTCTGATCATAGTCTGGGCAAAAAAACTACTTATATCACTAGGGAAGAACATCAAAATTAAAAACTACAGGGTCGACACCATTGATCAGTTCAAAGTAGAGCGTGCCCTCAACCCTCAGGTCCTCAGAAATAAGAAACTGCTGAAAAGCCTTTGGCATTAGGGTCTTCATCCTCCAGTTCCCTGAGTAATTGCTGTACTCCCTTCTGTTGTACCTGAGCACCACAGGCAACTTGTACGGCGGTAGGAGCTCCACACTTTGGCTAGGACATACTGAATTATAAACAAAAAACAAGTTCAGTTAATATGAAAGTAAAGTATATGAAAAGATTTCTTAAAAATAAAATTAATACCTGATAGGGATTACTTATCCGGATGGGAACTTTCCCAAAATTTTTCTGCGTCAGGGTTTGAACGAAATGCGGAATAATGTTGACAAATGTAGTTTATGGATGGTCATCATCCAAATTTCTACGGATCTGTATTGGTCATGGAAATAATTATAAATTAAATAAGAATGTTTGTAATACAAAGAAATTCAATTTAAATGTAAACATAAAATCGCTCACCACAATCGGAAAATGGCGTGAACAAGCACTGTTAGACACGATTCTTGAAATTCATATGAATGATTCGTTACAAATAAATTCAAGTAATCTGTTAATCAATTAATATGTGAATGCAACATGACAGTGCGAGCCACACATGGTTTGGTAAAATTGAATGGTCAACCGATAAGTGTGCGACGTCACATGCTTGGTAAACTACAAAAAAATATGAATATGAAATGTTGCACATTGGTCGCTCTATTTTAAATACGATCGATGGAAAGACGACGTCGCATTCATAAAATGGAGGCATTCTGACAATAGTAGAAAATGGACAAAAAAATATCCTAAACATTCAACGGGGGGAGGACGTACAACTGAAATTCTAACACCTCAGAACCTAATCCTATAACCCTAATCCATAGAAACATCCCTACATGAAGAAAATAACACATTCACACACCATATACATAAAAATTTCAGTAGTACATTAAAAGGCAAAATTAAAATAACCACATGTTGAAATATACCTTTTAGAGGATGAGCATGACTATTGAACTTCGAGGGAAAGTTAAATGTTTAATGTGGTGTATGACGTGGAATCCATATATATTGTAGTTACGTAGCATTGTGAATTCCGCCCCAATACGACATCACACAGTAGTCGACCTGATCAAAACTAGACCGACGGTTGAGAGACGTCGACCTGTCTAACTGTGGGCATAGCCCACTAGCATAACAAATAGGCATGTGTCTAAATAAATGCATGAGCAACGTTGGATGTAAATATTTTTTGTGACATTTGACCGACATATTACCGACGTCAGCCGTGGATATATTGTGCCACTGCAATTCAACCCACTAGCATATCTACTAGGCCGCATTTGACCAAAATGAACATAACTTACCTTGATAATGGTAAACAGTTAATTAGACATTAGTAATTAATATTTTAAATGTCCATGAACTTCATTAGCGTCTGTTTTGATCAGAATCAATATCAACATAACCGTGAAATTTTCTGTCTTTAGAGTTAGGTTCCTCCAAGATGGTGGGGGCAAATGCAAAATTGGATAAAACCGATAATCTAAATCACATGTCACAATCATGTAGTTCTGACTTATGCATAAAGGTCACCGGGGTATTCTTCTCTCATTTTTGTTAGTATTCATTAATAACTTGACTATGAGCGTTATTAATTTGGAAAATAAATTCCACCACACGGAATCGGACAAAATTACACATTCTAGTTTCTTTTTAAAATAATTAAAAGATAAGGAAAATCCAACCATCAATTTTTTTTAAAGTTCTAATACAGAGCCTAGAGTTAATTGTGCATGATTACTTACTAGTGTGCAATAGCTAATCGAAAGATTTTGTGGAAGTCTCTGTGGGATAATGCCAGTTTCTTTATCACTATCAGGGATCATTAATTATTTTAAATGGGGATTGCAAAGGGCTCGTGAACGCAGATTGGAATCAGATTTCGGAGTACCTGATTACTTTTCAAAATTTTATCTTACGACCCTCCATCAAAGTGGGGGAAGTCGAAATGCAAAACTGGAGATACCCTTATCTAATTCACCAAGTCACGAGCATGATCTTCTAATTTCGTCATGCTCCGGTCAATAGAACGGGACCACAATCTTCTCAGACTTTTCAAAATTATGCTATGACCCCAACTTCCTCACATGCTCACTACACTAATTAATTTTGCACGTGAACGAAGATTATGCATACCGTCTAACCGAGGTGCGAACCGGGGTAATCGTTCGTCATTCTTCTTAGCATTGTGTCCAAACCCTTACTAACAGTGTTTTAAGAATGATAATTTTCACCAAATAGAATAAAATGAAAATTCATTTTCCATGTTCTTTATGAAATAAAAACGTAATAAAATTTTGTCCATAATATTTTAAAAAGTGCTAGTACATGGTCTATAGTACATTGCAGATGATTACTCATCATTATACAAGGGTTATTTGGGAAGATCTGATCAAAATCTATGTGGGAATTAGACCAATATCATTAATACCGATGTCGTGTATAAGCTGTGGGTGACCAAGGTTATTTTCGGGAAGATTGTAATCGAGTTTTGGATTACCGGTATTTTTTTTGCACTCAAGTCCCTACAAGGAATTGGGAGAAGTCTAAATCCAAAATTGGAGATAACTATTTGTTATCCACACTTAGAGTAGAATTTTGTTCCTATCTAGCACAAGCATGTTGTCGGAAGGGCCCACAATCTTAACAACGAGTTTGTTACAGCACTTTTCAAAAATTATACTTTGGCTCATATAAATGTCGCATAAGGTGCACATATAACGAACTAATGACCGACACTAAACCGACATCGGTTGAACCTAAAATTCCAGTGGAAATAAAATTTTGAACTTTCCCCCCAACCCATCTCATTTAAAGCATATTCAGCAACGTGACCCATTAATTTCTCATCTCCAACACACTTCCTCTTAACCCAACTCCACAACTTCCTCCCCATTCCTCACATTTCAACTACTCCAAACCCCAATCTAATCTCTTCTCCCAAAAATCAACAAGTATCCTAGATGGAGTGATGTGTACCTTTATGCATGTGTTAGCCGATGCATTTGACACTTTTATTTTCATCTTTTGTTTGGTTGATTGCTAGTTTTAGTTAGATTTACACGACAAAGGGTTTGGACGGCCATTTTTGGTTTTCTTGACTAAATCCCAACTTTTGTAGACTTAATTGAAACTAATGGACACTTTGTATTCATGGGCACCTAGATCTTCCTTTTTTATCTCATTCGTAGGATGCTCGTGAGTACTTTTTATAATTTTTTGGCAAAAGGCCATCTGCGAGGGTGGTAGAGCATATTTGAAGGCCATTCGCAAGGATGGTAGTCATTTTAAGGCCATGGACTCCAAAGCATGGTAGTAGATGGAATTGAGATGGAAAAGGCAGATTCGAAGTTCAAGAAGGTCAAGGAAGAAGCGGAGGTAGTGTTGTCCGAGATTTCATGAGTTTTGGGAACTATCTGAGAAGAATCCACCCCTAAAGATTGTACCATTGGATTCATATTATCTAGCACTATAAAATCGACTACAAAAACTCTCTAATTGAATTAGCGGTTCTTCCGTAGCGGAGCAAACAAATTAGTTGGTTGGACAAGCCAAGGTCAGCATGAGGCCAACCCAACCGGCATAAAGGGAGCCCAATATGGTCCGTACCAGTGCTTAGCATGGATCATGCCAAGAAATAAGAGCCATACAAGAGTCCTCTAGCAGGGACTGGGCCAACCACAGCTGCCTGTTCCCCATGTCTTCGTTCCACTCTAAAATTTGGCTAACTATAGGTGCAGACCGTTTCGTTTCACACGGTCTGTGTTGTTTCAAGTCACTAATTCCAAGACCATCCTACAGGGTGTGAAGAACAACATATCTTGTGCCATGTTACTGAGAAAAATGAGTTTCCAGCCGGCAGCCTATGCCGGTTGACATGGACCGCGCCAACACGAGGTACACGGTCTCTGCCAGACCGAGCCAACCTTGGTACTTGCCACTATCTACCAATCCTAGTAGTGTAGTAGTAGGAAGAGGAGAAATATTACAAATTTTATCTTTTATCCCTAACAATCGTCCTCTTGGTTATTAGTGGATCTCCTAAGCTTCATTAATTAGCGACGTCAGGGAGGGGGATGGGTCAAAATTTTGGCACTACTGCTGGGGATATTAGTTTGAAGGTTTAGTAGTTAATTTGCATAGCATATAAGTTGTGTGGTTAGTGTTGTTTTTATTTTTGTTGGTTTTTGCTATTGAGCTTTGATGCTAGTATCCCGGGTACTTCTAACCCTTTTTGCTAGTGTAGTTTTTTTAGTTGGCTACTATTTTATTTCTGGTTTATGGGACACACCTGTACCACTAATTTCGGAGTTTAAAATTAGCCAGCGAAATACACAACGGTAGGCGACGAAGGAAGAGGAGGTCTAGAACGGAAGTTCCACAAGAACTAATTTCGGTAGTTGTAGAGAGCAAAGAAATGGTGGAGGAAAGCTGCACTTTGAGAGAGTTGATGGCTCCAAATTTGAAGAATCAACCCCTTTGCATCATCTTCCCATTCTTTCCACCCAATGTGACGTGTGAACTCAAGAGCGATATGATCCATTGCTTGCCAACGTTCTATGGAATGGCAGGAGAAGATCTGAACAAGCATCTTTCAGAATTCCATCTAGTTTTACCAACATGAAGCCAGAGGGAGTCTCGGAGGAAGAGTACAATTTGAGGGCATGTCCCTTCTCACTTCGAGATTCGGTCAAAGATTGTTTGTACTATCTCCCTCCCGATTGCATCACCTCTTGGATAGATAGGAAGCAGAGATTTCTCAAGAAGTACTTCCTAGCTTCAATGTCTACAGGGTTGAAGAAATAAATTTCCAATATATCTCTGTTTTCTAATAAGTCCCTTTACGAGTATTGGGAATAGTTCAAGAGGTTATCGACGAGCTGACCATACAATCCATTCAAAGAGGGAGACTTGGTTTACTATTTCTTTAAGGGCTTGTGCGATGATAACATACGTATGGTGAACGCCACTTGCAATGATTCAATTGCGAACAAGATCCCAACGGAAGCGATGGAGAGCAGTACAAGGCAGTTTGGTGCAAGATCAAGGGAGAAGTCTGTGGATGAACCATCCCAATCCTCTAAGTTAAAGGAGAAAGCCCAAGATCTTTCTTCCATGATGAAAGAGTTCATGAAAAAGGGAGTTCAACAAGAAAAAGTGTGTGGAATTTGCAGCCTTCATCATCACACAAATGCTTCCCCACAAGTGGTGGAAGATTTGTTGAAAGTTAAGGTGTTGGATTTCAACAATGGTGGAAATAGGCCACAGTTTAGTTGGGACAACAACAAGGGCTCCCTGGGAACCAAGGAAGCAAAAGGCAAGACCCCTACGAAAACACCTTCAACCCAAGGTACCACGATCACCCCAACTTCCGTTGGCCCGAGGAGAACAAAATGCAAGGGTACAACTGAGGCAGAAAAGCTCCACCCCAACCCTATCTAAGGGAAGAAGGTCATTCTAACAACAACGCATCACTCTACAAGTCAGATTGAGAAGAGATCCTTAAAGAATGCTCTTAATTTGCTAAGAAGCATGATGTCTTTGCGCAGCGCACAAGACGTGAGATTGAAGATCTCAGGACTAGGGCATTTTAAAGCATCAGGAATCTTAAAATTCAATTCGGATAACTTGCCACCTCGGTGAGCCAACTTGAAGCTAAGGGGTCTAGAAAGCTTCCTTCCCAATTGAAGATCAATCCGAGGAATGTGAGCGCCTTGAAGCTAAGAGCAGGAAGGAGGTGTGCGAGCCAGAGAAGGAAATTTTTTCAAGAGGACAACTTGATCATTGAGAGGAACAAAACATACTTAGAGGAGGAAAAATTAGTTATGGAAGAATCTTCAAGGAATTTCCAACACCCGAGGCGAGGGTGAATCTTATTCCACCTTTTCCTAGTGCACTTAGGGGAAGGCCGAAGGTGGCAACCAATGATGGGCACTTCTGTAAAATCTTCGAGAAAGTTGAGGTTAGCATTCCACTCTTGGACTTAATTGAACATGTGCCTTGTTATGCTAAATTCTTGAAAGTTGCATGCACTAAAAAATGGAACAAATCACTTTTGAAGTTAGGAAATTGAAATTAGGGGAATTTTTTATTCTAAATAATAGAAATTTTCCTAAGAAATGTGATGACCCCAACATGTTTTCAATTCCTATTTATTTAGGTGGTAAATTGGTGAAAAATGTTGATCTAGGAGCCTCTATTAATGTCATCCCTTCTTAAATTTATGAGAACCTAGAAACAGGTGAAGTTAAAGAAACTAGGGTAATTTTCTAACTGACCGATCACTCCCAAGCTAGTCCTCGGGGTCTAGTGAAGGAAATTTTTCAAGAGGATGACTTGATCGTTGATAGGAACAAAACCAACTTGGAGGAGCTATAAATGGTTATGGAAGAACCCTTCAAGGAACTTCTAACACCCGAGGCGAGGGTGAATCTTCTGCCACCTTTTTCTAGTGCACTTAGGGGAAGGCTGAAGGTGGCAACCAATGATGACCACTTCTGTAAAATCTTCAAGAATGTTGAGGTTAGCATTCCACTCTTGGACTTAATCGAGCATGTGCCTTCTTATGCTAAATTCTTGAAAGTTGCATGCACTAAAAAGAGGAACAAACCACTTAGGAAGTTAGGAAAATTGAAATTCGGGGGAGTTGCTACTCTAAATCATAGAAATTTGCCCAAGAAATGTGATGACCCCAACATGTTTTCAATTCCTATTTCTTTAGGTGGTAAAATGGTGAAATGTTTTATGATTGATCTAGGAGCCTCTATTAATGTCATCCCTTCTTGCATTTATGAGTACCTAGAAATAGGCGAAGTTAAAGAAAATAGGGTAGTTGTCTAAATGACCGATCTCTCCCAAACTAATCCTTGGGGTTTAGGGAAGGATGTGATGGTCATAGTGGGAAACTTGGTGTTTCCGGCGGATTTCTATGTCCTTGATTTAGCGCACGATGGTGGTACACCTTCAATTTTATTTGGAAGACATTTTCTTAAAACATCAAGGACTAAGATTGATGTTTATTTGGGAACACAAACCTAAGAGGATGACATGGATAAGTTAGGTTTCGATATTTATAATCTAAGCATAATTCACCTAATCCATCTCTTGTGTGAAAAAGTTGCATGATAGATAGTGATGAAGGCCTTGATGAAGCTCTTGATGACAGTGATGAAGATAGTCTAGTTGATGAGATCTTTGATGACTATGAGAGAGATGAGAGAACTCCTACCTTGCACTTCCATTGTGATGATCATGTCGATGAAACTTGTGTTTTGCATGATGTTAGTGATGATTTATCTATCTTGGATTGCTTTTCTATGCTCACTAACATGCAGCGGTTAGTGGAGAGTGGCGAGTAAGTAAAACACCCTCGACCACCTCCTAAACCAAGGACATTGATAAGGACTTGACATTGGCTAGAAATGGATATTCTCTCTTCTTGGCAAACAAGGCGCTTAAAGGTAAGGATGACACTTTCTGGAGACCTCTTCGCAAGGATGTCAACGTGGGTGGAGTTGCTGATGGCGACTCCAGAGACCCAACGGTAGGTTCGTTCAATTGAAATGCATGAAAAAAAAAAAGTTGTGATGACGACAATAAAAATACATGATTTTTCTTGCTTTGCTCTTGATATATTTTTAGCAGATGTATTTTGCATGTTTTAGTGTTAGACAAAGAATCTTAGGATGAAACTCTTGTTGGTTGATAAATTTTGAGTCCAAATCTCGTGCTTTTTGGTGTAAGAAATCGGATTTGTTAGGTGACAAAGTTTCTTCAGAAAGGGGGAGAAAGAAAGACTCGTGCTAATCAGCTACCATGGCCCGTGCCGATACTCAGCACGGACCGTGCCTGGGCAGTGGTAGATCTAGATTTTTTTTTCATTGGGAGCACCATAAGTCTATATAAAAAACAAGCTGAAAATTTTAATACTTTTTTTGTCCCAAATAAAGTTACATCAAAATTATTTTCAGTCAATTTTTTAAAACATAGTCAAAATTATCAAACATTGAATATATATTTGAACCAAAACATAAGATATCATAAAATCGTGTGTGATATTGTTAGATTCGTCGTAACATGTAACCTCTAAATATCAACTTTGTTAGTTATTATAAATAGTTAAAAATATTAACAATCATACGTGTATTATTGAATCGATTCTGTAAAAAATTATTCAATTTTAACAAGAACAAAGGAAGTAATCTTTCAAGATTAAAATTATTTTGATTTAATAAGATGATTCAATAAGGAGTATACTACTCGAGGTTACTAAATTAACTAAATAAAAAAATTCTAACTGCTTGAAAAGTATATGTAAAACATTAAACAGAAATTAAAATGAAACTTGAAGATTCTAAAATAGTTATTGATTAGAGAAATATAATTCTACAAGAAAATAAATTATATTGTCATAATTTACACGATTGTCTAATTCATAAGACATGGACTAATTAATTCTACTCCTATTAGAATACGCAGGCTGTGCCAGAGTACACAGGCTGTGTGATCACGAAGCTAACCATGTTAGCATGGCCCGTGCTAGGACACAAGGCCCGTGTCAGCACGAGGGTAGCCTCGTGCCAGATTTCACGTGCTACTATTTTTGGGCCAAAAATTTAGATTTGCAAAAAATTGAATTTTAAGCCAAGCACTTGGGACATGGTTGGTCTTTTAGCCCATCACTTGGGACATCCGGTTCTGTCTCTGTTTGCGGTGGAAAATTTGGGTCATTCGGTGACACGGTACACGATAGACAAGCTAGAGAAATTGGGTATGGTGGCCACCACAAATTTAGAAGATTTCTCTGTATGCTTATATGGTGGCTCCTTGGTGTGCAATTATATGATTCTCCCCTAGTCAGAGCGTATAACTATCGACCAGGATGCGGTTTTGGAAGACCTCTTCATAGCCTCTGATCTAAGGTTTCAAAAGGATTTCTATATAATCCTATCAAACTCAGATATAGACGTCAAGGAGGATAATAGTGAGACACCACTTAGGGCACCGATTAGCCGTACTCAGATGCCCGCAGATGTACTCGACCAATTTCGCATATTCGGGGAATAGCTTAGAAGCTCTACCCAGCTTATGTAGGACATTGGTCATGCAATGGGCGGAATGAGCATACAATTGGAAGAATTTGGGAGTAGCCTAAGTTCCATGGAGGGTTACATGCATGCTTGGGAGTATAGGTTGGAGTTCATCGAGTGGGAAATGAAGGAGGAGTTCGCCATTGTAGATGAGAGATCGGATTTTCAAGAAGAAGCCATCGAGAAATTGGTTGAGAGATTCCACATCTAGAGGCTCGATGGTTTTTGGGATGTCATTCTTATTGAGAGGCAAGAAATGCAACAAGAGGAGAGAGAAAAAAAGGCATGTAACACAAAACTTGAGTAAGGACCCTTCGGGGTCACATGAGTGAGTTCCACTACTTTTCTCTTTCCCACTCATGATTTTTATTGTGTCATTGCATTGAGGACAATGCTAAGTTCAAGTGTGTGTGTGGGGGGGGAGGGGAAGTAGTGAAGCACTTTTGTGTTTTCATCTCGGGATTCCTTTATGTGTTGGTGTTGTTTTGTTTGATTTTCTTGGTGTTATCTTTGGTTTTGGGAAGTTTGGTAGAATTTTTGATGGTGTGATCTTTAGATATTTATCACTTTGTTTTTGTGTGGGATGTGTTTTTTGGGACTTTTGGAAATGTAAATTTTTTTCTTATTTTTCATGATCTTTTGAAGTATGAAACCCAACTTTGGAGCATTTTACACTACACAATTTGTTTTGGAAAATTTGGAAAAAAATGAAATATATATACCCCGCTAAGTTGAAAACCCGAACGGTCAACTTCAAAAAAATGGGAAGAAAACCCGGATAGGTTGAAAGGCCTAGGTAAAAATGAGAGGCTCGGCCCAGCTAAGTTGGAAAACTTAAGCAAAAATGAAAGGCTGTGTGGAAAAAGATGAGATGGTGAGCTCAACATGTGTGAACGCTAGGATAAAAACCCGAAAAGGCTCGTAGGCAAAATGAGAGAAATTGATAGAAAATGGAAACTAAGTTGAGGATCCTTTGGCATCATCCTTGGTTGTAGCTAACTTGAGAATCTCGAGTTATCCTTAGTTACAACCAACTTGAGGATGTGTTGGATTATCCTTGGTGGTTTTTTCGTTAACGATTCTTGGATTGCTTTTGGCAGACTATTCGGTGGAGTAAGCTAGTTCAACACTTATCATTTGTACTTACCTTTTTCTTCACAATATTTTGGGTGCTTAGGTAACTTTAGTATCTTTAGGTATTGATATTTGTGAGATACTTAATTCTTTAGGGGAACTAAGGTAGCTTGGTAATAAGTTGAATGTATCTCTTTGCATGCTACATTTCGCTTAGATCTTTTCTTATTTTTGTTTACTCGAAGACGAGTAAAGGTTTAAGTGTGGGGAGATCAATGTGCACCTTTATGCATGCGTTAGCCGATGCATTTGACACATTTATTATCATCTTTTATTTAGTTTATTTCTAGTTTTAGTTAGGTTTATACGACTAAGAGTTTAGAAGGCCATTTTTCGATTTCTTGTCTAAATTTGAGTTTTGTATACTTATTGAAACTAATGGACACTTTTTATTCACGGGAACCTATATCTTCCCTTTTGATCTCATTAGTAGGTTGCTCGTATGTATTTTTTATCATTTTTTTGTAGAAAACCATCTGCGAGGGTGGTAGAAGATATTTGAAGTCCATTGGCAATGATGGTAGAAGATATCGAAGGCCATTTTCTAGGATGGTAGTATA
>JAULKJ010315518.1:0-10729 GCA_032355405.1 Rubia balearica | reverse complement strand
ACTTTTTGCCGCCTCTCCCTCCGTGAAATTTGCTTCCTGAAATTCCGTAATTTGTCAGACTCTGCCACTGACGAAAATCCGCACGCTGATGTAACCCTTCGATCATTCGCTCTCTGCTCCTCTAATGTATCTGAATTCTGATTATTTTCTTCCTACCTCGCTATTTCTTCTTCTTATGCTTTTCATGTTTTTCAGTCGATTTTGCATATTGTTTTCGCTGATTCGATTAGGGAATCTGATTTTTTCCCTTTGGTGAAGGTGAGCTGTTGGGTCAGCTTTCCGTCCTGAAGCTCTACTTCCCTTACATTCATCGGCGCTGATTTCCATTGGAGCCATCTGGTTGATGGGTTAATGGTAAATGTATCGAGCGACTAAAAAGCTGAAAGCTTATGCTCAAATTGCAACGGAGGAGAAGGCGAGGATGTTTTCCTGGAAAAAGTTTACTTATGCCAAAAAACGAAAGGCTGCACTTGAAGCAGACAGTCGCACGGATGTCCCATTCAACAATAATGGGTTGGAAGATTCCTCACTAGCTTGTCTATTAGTTAATTTCAGTTTCAACTGTCTATTTTTTGGTTGCTGTCTATGATTTACAGAATTTGAATTTTTTCTTCCTTCATCAATATGTGTTTCTTTTATTGTGTGGTTTCGTCCTCTCTGAATCTATGTTCGGTGAAGTATGCATCAATAATTCGAGTGCTGTTGAGTTAGGTGTTGGTTCTTTTGCCTATTAGTTACTAATAAATGTTGAAGGAAATTTGACATTAACAAATATGCCAAGGCAATGATTTTCAGCTCTATGCAGTCCTAATATTGCTTGATTGTATTTTTATTAATGCTTGGTAGATGATCCACCTGAAGATTGTTGTAGAGGAAAATGAACATGGAAATTTGACATTAACAAACCTGCCTAGCCACTGATTTTCACCTCTGTGAAGTCCTAATATTGCTTGATTGTACTTTTATTATTGGCTAGTAGTTTATCCGGCTGAAGAATGTTATTGAGGAAAATGAACATTAATTGTTGGAAAGATGAAAACTGGAAGCATTTAACGGGAATTTTAGCTTACCTTCCTAAAATCCACTTACTTGGCTGGCAGCAATACTCGAAATTCATTTGTGAGGGGCCAACTTGAGCTAAATTTTAGTTTAAAAACTTAAGGAATTTGCTGAAACACACAACGAAAATCCCTTTAAGAAGCTCCAAGTTAAAAATGTAGAAGTGTTGCAGATTTATGACCTGTGATCAATTGAGCCTCATTGTGAAAAACCTCATTAAGTAGGGAGAGTTGAGAAACATTTGAAGCCATTCATTGGGAAGTTGAACAACATTAAATACTGCATGCAACATTAGATGCCACATGAAGTTAAGCCCTAGCTTGATCTTGAGTCATGCATTTATACAAATCAGCGGAATTTTATTAGGCCACTTTATATAAAGTATATGGGAAGTGTTGCTATTTCAATGACAGTAGGCAGAGATAACAAATAGTTAACTTAGGTTGTTAATCTTTGCGGTGTCCCAGACTTACATCATGCAGTTGAATTTTCTTTTTTTTGGGACTGTTTACTGTCATTCCTACACTTGATGCATCTGTTGCTCAACAAACAAGGCTGCAATAAATGGGTTAGTGTTGTTTTCATTGTCTTTAATATAATAAGTATATCTTTTATACATATTCCGTCTTTGCATTGTTAGTGTCTGTTAGCAACTATTTCTTTGCATGAATTCTGATTATATGCTATGTATTTGGGTGGCATTGATTATGTTGTTTACATTTTTACTGATTTCATGCATTAATGTTGATATATGTATCATCCTGCCTTGGGACATAAAACATATTTGCTGCATGCCAATATGTCAGGCCATATGTTTTCTCATTTCCAAAATTCATTCATGTGAAAGTTTTGTCGGGAAAACATTCACGAAAGTAAGACAATGCACAGATAACCTCCAAACAAAGGAGTTTTTTTGTCACACTCTTTGCATTTATAAGGTATTCGATCTTAACTGACTTAAATCCATTTGCTTCGCTGATAACAGTCCTCCAGGCTAATTTGTAAGGGACCATCTTCTGATAAATTAAAGTAAAATTTCTTAGCAAACTTGAAGTAACAAACAAGGAAAATGTTGTAAAGATGTTACAAGGTCACAATGTACATGAGTTGCAGATTACTAGCCTGTGAGGATTTGAGGTCATTGTGTAAAGGTTTTCCTTTTCTTCTAACTGCATCCTACATGTACTTAAGAGCTACCTTGGGCTGGATGCATACATTTATGCAAATGAACAGAGTATAGTTTAGGCCAGTTTTTATAAAGTGTATGGGAAGTGTTGCTATATGTATGAAACTAGCCAGGGTGTACTTACAGTCAACTTAAGCAGTCGATTTCGGTTAAAACGACCTCCATCATGAAATGAAAAAGATTTCACGCCGGTCTGTCCAATATCATTCCTATAATAGATGGATCATTTTATTCATAAAGAAGGCTGCATTAAATGTATTAGTCATGCGTTGATTGCCTTGAATGTGCAAATTAGACCTTCCATATATCTTTCCTCTCTGATTATGTATTATGTATTTTGTTGACATTGAATATATTGTTTCTGTTTTACCTAATTTTATATTAATTTTGTCGCACACAGCAACTTGCCCTTACAACTGTTTATGTACAAGTGATATTGGTATACCTGATGATATTGGTATACCAATCTTTGTTTATTGTCGTTTTCCCAGGTTTGAAGCCCCGTGTTTAAGTGGTCACTTTAGGCATAATTGTATTGTAGCGTCGTGGATTGTAGTGAATCGTAAGCAGTGGAGGAGAATTGTATTAGTAGTAAAGTGAATTCTAGAAATTCTTCTTAGCAGTCTGAATTGGTAAAAACAAATTTTCCTATAGTAACAAGTATTGAAGTTCATATGTTTTAATATATGAGTATACAGTTTAGAAAGTCAGTTTTTGTGTTAAAAAAAACATACTTACAAAATCGTTAAAAATATCACCATCAGCACCGGTACAAAAACCCTTCGAACAATCGCAAGTAAATAAGATTTGTAATTAGAATCATATATTAAGATTCAATGTTGGAAGCTTTGTAGAAATAAGTTTTTTCCTTTTTAATTTAATTCCAAATGGTTCACTAATTTTGCCCTTGTTTATGTAATTGGGGTTCCTATGATGAGCTGCCTAACTTATTGAAAGCTTCTAGCTACAACCTAGGCTGTTGTGTTGATTCCGGCCAGTTATTTGAGGAACCTAACTTTTTGTTTCTTTTCAACTGAAATTTGTTATGCAATATTTCACCATTGTCCTTTAACATGGGTTGATGGTTAGATTTGTCCAGTACAGTAATAATTTGTTCCTGACATAAGCGATGAACTTGGCTCTCTGTTTAGTCTTTTTGTTAAGAGGCAGAGAAAGGGGTTTGGTTATAGTAAACATAGTTTATACGAATTTGAAGTCAGCTTTTCCTTTTTCTGGTATCAGATTATTAGGCCTCATTGTTTCTCATTACAGCGAAATAAAAGAATAGAAACTATAACATTTCTGGAGCTAATATCTCCATTGAACGTCTGACTGTGGCTTTCTTATTAATGATGCTTTATACTTTGCAACTGATTGATTGATTAAACTGGCGGTTTGGGTTGAAATTTGATCTTTTGGTGTAACTTTGGGCGTTGATCACTGGCCTAATACATTTTGGCTTGACATCGTTAGTTAGACAGTGTACCAACATGAAGGATCTTACCTGCAGGTTATCCATTAACAAAGAGCCTCTGATGAATTAACACTGTCAATGGAGAAATTTTATCTACTACATCATTATAAGCCTGAAATGCATAGTTTCAGATGTGTTAAGCAAATCACGAATCTTTTCTTTGCAATTGATTGTTTGATTGAGCTGATTTCTTACCTTAAATTCCATCTTTTGGTGTTACTCTGCCCGTTGGTGACTGGTCTTGCCTCTATGCAATTATCCGTTTGCATTAATTCTGATTATGTGTTATGTATTTTGGTGACATTGCATATGTTGTTTATGTTTTGAGTAATTTTATATTAGTTATGTTGCACACGTCAACATGCCCTTACAGTTGTTTAATGCAATGCACAAGTGACTCTGAAAAGTCCTTTTGATGGTTGCGTGCGCAAGTAAGACTTCCTAGAAATATTGTAATTCATATTGGTCTGACAAATCAAGTCACTCAGTTGAGGATACTGCGGAGCAGGTGTATGGAATATAAAGAACTTTAAATAATGAGGTGATGTTAACACAAATAGCAGGTGTGGTCTGAAAAATAAACGCATTTAATAACTTATAGAAGTAAATTCAAATATGATTTTATTCTATTTTACATACCTGCGTTATTCCACTACTATAAATGTCTTTTGCTTTTTTGCTTTTGTATAAATGACTTCTTCTCCTTTTGGTAGCCATTTGAATTCAGTGAGTGTTTCCTTTTATAATCATAAAAACATTGCATGTCTTACTCTCTGGTGCACCATTGTTTCCAAAACAAAATTGTCGCGATCAACATCATGTCTTATGAGTTATGCCTTATGTGCTCAAACAGTCATGTGTTATGTATTAGTGTTTAATTTACCAATGATTTTTTATTACACTTGCATTATATATTACTCAGAGTTGTACCTTTCTGTCAGAATTTTGTCTTGGAAAGTGGCATTGCCTCTCAAATTGTTAACCTTTTGATTAGTGCTTAGGATTAACTGTTAACTGTGAATACATGGAAACTTCATGTTGGAGTTTTCAGGACTTTACATTTTCGATATGAATTGGGATTTGTTTGGTTGTTTTAGATTGGATTAGACTCTCCTAAATTACGATGGAAAGATTGAGTGAGTTGTGGCGGACAAATTCACTACTTCTGCAGTTTTTAGTTTTCACATTGAAATTCGGCTAATTATAATATACTGTATGTTTTTGGATGACATCATAGCAAGAGAATGTTAATGTATTTAGGTTATGATAATTGTGTATAATGTTGTGAATTTAATAGAATGCAGAATATTTGCTGACCACGGTGTCAAGTGAAATTAAGATCTGTCTTACCATACTCCAAGGATCTGGGATGTTGGTTGTGCATTCTTTTTTTAATCATGAAACTTAGCTCAATATTCCATGATGTATGTGAATATAACAGTGCAAACAACATTGTAATCCGGTTGCAAGAAAGGTCACAGACGAAGAATAACTATGTTTAGGTCCATTATTTGTTGCTATCTGTCTTCCTATATGAATAACACCCTTCTGTTGATTATGTATATGTAATATGAAGAGTTTCTGTGTTCATCGTATGGACAGCTAAATGAAAGTAAACTCAGTAATTCCATATTTAAGCTTTTGAAACTCAATATTTGGTTGTTTTCCCTACCTACATGATTAACAAACTAAGTAGCTGAACATATATATTGAATGGTTGCTACTAGGTAAATTAATAGGTCAGATTTTTTCTGAATTTTTTGTAGTATTGTATGACTTCGCATTTTCTATTTTATTCCCTAAGTGTTGTTCCATTTTCAGTTGCTCCATTCATTCTCATTTCCAAAATTAGATGTTGCTAACAGTTGCCCTTTTCCTGCATTTTCAGTGAGTTTTAATGATGACGGTTTTAACATTCAAGAGATCCAGTCTGTAAGCTTTTCAAAGCCAGCCACAATCGACACTATGGAGGCATCATCTATTCACGGTGATCTACATGGTCGGTGTCATTCTCATGAGCAGCACTGTGTTTTTTTAGGCCATCGTTGCCTCAACCTTCTGCTGCAGGTTTCACCGACTTTCCTCAATATGATTGATGTTTTATTTGATAGTTGTTTTGTATGTAGCTAATTTTGATGTTAGAAGAAACTGCTCTTACTTAATCTATCTTCATATCGAATAGTATGCATATGTAGATGAAACAGGTTGTTGTAATTTGGATTCCGGGGAAAATTAGATTCATCCAACAGTCATTTTCATTATTGCTTCCCCATCCTAAAATGATATCAGATTTGTGCCACGTTCAACTGTTAACATTATGTGTTTGAATTTGTCGTTGTGTAAATTTACCTCTTCTTTGCTTCAATTTTAAAAAATAAGCAAAATATTAATAGTTCCAAATTAGTTCAATATTCCATGCTGTAAGTTAATATAATAGTGCAAACGACAGTGAAAACCTAATGCAAGAAAGGTCAGAGAGGGAGAATATTTATGTTTAAGTCAATCATTTGTTGTTATTTGTGTTCCCATATCACCGACACCTTTCTGGTCATTATATATTTTTCATATAGACATGTAAATGAACTCAGTCTTTCCATGTTCTAAATTTTGAAGGTTAATATTTTTTCCATTTTCACTTCCCACATCATTAAGAAACTAAGTAACTGAACACATATATTGAATGCATACTGGCAACAAAGATAATAAGTCAGATTTGTTATGTATTTTTATAATATTTTTTCATCTCTAACTTTTTAAAATTCCCTAAGTGTTGCTTCATTTGTAGAGCAGGCTCCATTAATTCTTGTTGTGTAAAAATCGAATGTTGCATACTGTTACCCCTTTCCTGCATTTCAGAAAGTTCTTATGATGGCGATTTGTCTTTTCCAGAGATCTAGTCTGGTAGTTTCCCAAATACGCGCATGCTGAATACTATGGAGGCATCCTCTATTCATGGTGATTTGGTTCGTCGGTATGATTCTCACGAACAACAATGTGGTTATTCTCAACTATCGTTGCCTCAACCCTCTTCTGCAGGTTCTTCCCACTACCCTGAATATGATTATTATTTTCTTTCATGGTTATTTTGACTGTTGCTAATTTCACTATTAGGAATAACTATTCTGCAACACTATGTATTCAGAACGCAAAATATGCATGCGTAGATGAAGCTTGTGGCTCTAATTTTGAATTCAAGAAAGCTTGGGTTAATTCAATGGTCATTTTCACTTTTTCTTAATATTCAGATGGGATTAAATGTTTTCCATGTTCGGCTCTCGCCATTATGTGATCGAATTTCGGAAGGTGTAAATTTATCTATTCTTTGTTGTTCTTGTAAAAATTGGCAAGAGATAATTAGTTTCATATCTCCTACCTAATGCATTGTTTGCACCGCCGCGGGTTGAACCCATTTGTTGTTGCTTTGTTTGACTAAACCTTTGTATTTTGACCAATCTTGTTGATTCAAATAATTATGCCCATGGATCTGGTTTATATATAATAAATTGCTTCTTTATTTTCGCATCTTCGTTTTTATTACAGTATTTGCTATAAATTTTCTGTTTTACCTCCATATATCTGTCTTTTTTACCCCCATACATCTATTGACGTTAACTACTTTACGTGAAGAAGAGAAACTGTCTTTAATGGTCATCTAAGCATACACATCAGCTGTGAAATTTTGTAGTTCGTTAATTGCGATGTGCTACATTGTATTGTTTTTCTGCCATTACTCAAATATTTTTTACTCAGGTCATAACTTTATGTGTAGTTTTGCACTTGATTTATTCTTCTGATCCTGCATCTCTTGTTGTCTGTTTTACTAGGAAGTAGAAAATTAATATCCAGTCTTCCACTTGGTTATTTCTTGTGATTCTTTATTTACTATTGTCTATTTTATTAGGAAATAAGGTGTCATCCTCTCGAGGGAAAAAAAGTCACCCAGATTGCTCCATGGGTCAGCCCTTGTCCGTACTGTGGTGCTAAACGTTTTTATGTTGAACCTCTAAATTTTTGCTGCGCTGCTAGCGAAGTATCTTTAGTGTCCATACCTATGATCGCCTGTATTCGTGAATTGTTGGTTGGGAAGGATGAAAATTTCGTTCATTTTAGGAGGTATATTAGAACGTACAATAATAACTTTGCCTTTACGACCTTTGGCGCGCGCTATGATACTTCTCTGATGGCCAATATTAGTGGTGTTTACACCTTTAAAGCTCATGGCCAAATATATATTATTTCCTATAGCCTTTGAAATGCACCGCTGAGTATAGTCCTTCTGGCGTCCAGCTCTATTTTTTTTACATTGATCACGAGCTGGAAGTACGGTGTGCATCATATGTTAGCTTTGAAACAGAAATAGTTAAGTTGTTAATGAAAGAATTAACTCCAAACCCATACTGCCAGGTTTTTAAATCGTTAAGGAACATTCCTTCCTTGGCATCAACAGATTTTGTCCTCAATGGTAACCCAAACCTTGATCAGCGTGTATATAATCTTCCATCAACATCTCAAGTCGCAGCTGTTTATGTTAAGCTTCCAGATCCACAGACCGACCGCACTATACCCATACAGGTGTATGATTTGCTGAATAAGGGATATAAGCATTACTACAGATGCTATGATTCATTGTAGTACCCTATTTTATTTTCGAGAGGTCAAAGTGGTTGGAACCTAAATATTAAAAGGTTGAGGAGGAGAAATAGGGTACAGAAGGACAATCAGACTGGTACATTTAAATTTCAGTCTCCTGAGACATTAATCTCAGCTAAAGAGACAGGTTCGAATGAACTCTTTTGAACTTTATAGTGTGCATGATGAGTTCTAGTTCTTGCTTATTTTGATTCTTTGGCCTGCTAATAACCTTTTAATGATCCATTTACTTTTTCTATAGTTGTACGCAATGGAAGGAAGAATAACGACACTGTCACTGCCCACGAATATTACTGCTATAAACTTCAGATACGAGAGGAAGACCTGTCCATGTTGTTGCATACAGGTAGATTATTTCAGCAGTATTTAGTTGATATGTACATAAAGATTGAGACCAGCAGGCTAGAATTCCTGAGACATAAGCAATCAGATACTCGAACTGAAATGTTGTGAGGTATTGTTCATGGTTTGGGGGATGGTTTGGATGTGGGTTCTGCACTGGGCTGTCGTGTTGTTCTACTGGCTTCATTTATTGGGGCCCTCGGGATATGAAACGTAGGTACCTCGATGCTATGGCTATAGTTATGAAATTGGGGAAGCCAGATATATCTTTGACAATGACCTGTAACCCCAGTTGGGTTGAAATACAGTCTAACTAGCTATATGGTGAGGCAGCAAATAATCGACCTGATTTGCTAGCCCTCGTATTCAGAGCCAAAGTTGAGCTGTTGAAAGTCGACCTGATTAAGAAGAAGCTTTTTGGGATAGTAGAATCAATCATTTATATTATAGATATAAAAAACGAGGCTTGCCACATTGTCATATGTGCTTATTTTAAAATCTGGATCAAAGCCTCTAGGACCTAATCCTGAGTTGTGCTGAACTACCAGATCCTGAGCTGGATGCACATTTTATGAGGTTGTCTCTAAGCACATGATTCATTGTCCTTGCGATGTTCATAATCCCAAAAGCCATTGCATGAAAAATGGAAGGTGCAAGTATGGTTATCCGAAGGAATACTGAAATTCGACTTGACATGCTGAAGATGGCTACCCTCTGTACCATCGTAGAAATAATGGTCGTACCATTCGGATTAGAAACATGAAGTTGGGTAACCAATGGGTAGTTGGGTACAATAAATATTTGTCGTTAACTTATGATTGTCATTTAAACATAGAGATATGCTCAAGCATACACCTCATACGTTATGTCCACAAATATTTATTTAAGGGCACTGATAGGGTCTCTGTTGGTATTGCCACGGATGGAGATTCCCAAAATGTAGATGAGATTAACCAATTCCAAGAAGCTAGATTGATAGGCCCTTCAGAAGTAGTGTGGCGTATTTATGGTTTTAAACTAAACTACATGAACCCATCAGTCTACACACTTCAAGTTCATCTTAATGGCCACCAACTTCTGACCTTTGATAAGAATGCTAGCTTGGAATCATTGGCAGATAATTGTTTCTTAGCAAGGACAATGTTGACAGAGTTCTTCAATACCAATAAATATGATAGAGCAGCAAAGAAACTCAGGTTGATTTACAAGGAATTCCCATAATTTTATGTCTGGTGTCTTAGATCAAGATCGTGGCTTATAAGAAAGCAGAGAAATGCTATTTCCAGATTGGTCTCGATAAGTCCTAGAGAAGGAGAAAAATATTATCTGCGCTTGCTGCTTTGTCATATAAGAGCTCCCACCTCTTTTGAGGATCTGTATAATGTTGATGGTCACAAACATAGTTCTTACAGAGAAGTTGCAATCGCCCTATGCTTGCTTAGCTTTGATAATTACATTGAAGAAACCCTTGATAAAGCATGTGGATTTCAAATGTTGGTTTCCTTAAGATCGTTATTTGCTATACTTCTTGTTTTCTACTGTCCAAATGAACCTAAAAGATTATGGACGAAGTATAAAAATGAACTTTGTGTTGATTTGAAGTATGGTGCGAGATTGAATCAACATGATGACAAAATGATTGAGTTGAGAGTTCTGTAAATTGTCAATGAATATTTAGTTGACATGGGGAAAGACTTGAGAGATTTTGAACTAATGGTGGAGGCTTCAATGGATATGCCAGATGATTTTTTTACCAAATAATATACTATATGTGTGAGAGAAACATAAGGGTGGCTGAGGAAGATTTGTTACTAGAGGCTCAATTGAGCACCGAGCAAAAAATAGCCTATGAAGCTATTATTGATAGTGTTTCATCAGAGAATGGAGTTTCCTTTTTTATTGATGGCCTAGGGGGTACATGCAAAACATTCCTATGCCGAGCCTTATTAAATGCTGTTAGATCTCAGGGTTTTATAGCTCTTGTTGTGGCCACTTCCGGTGTAGCAGCCTCTATTTTA
>JAULKJ010315495.1:0-10729 GCA_032355405.1 Rubia balearica | reverse complement strand
AAGGTAGAGGTAGATGGTCCGAATTCATCGTTGGACGCTCATTCAAGACCTCAAAGCTTTCCATCAATTTAGCACTCATAGAATATATATATATATATATATATATATATATTGCATTCATCATGATTATCACATTCAAGAGAAACTAGCAAGGAATCATCCCCACTCAATTCAAAAACACCTTGCACCATATCTGCTATAACATGTAAAGCATGGCAAGCATATTCTTCATTAGGATACTTTATAGAGTCATTTATGTTAAACTCTACTTTAATCCCATCAAATTCTATGGTAAGGGTACCATTGTACACATCAATCATTGTCCTAGAGGTTTTAAAAAATGGTCTTCCCAACAAAATTGGAGCGGCATGTTTATCATGCTCCATATCCAAGACGTAGAAATCTGCAGGGAATATTAAGGAATCCACTTTAACTAATACATCCTCGACAATCCCTTTGGGATATGCTCTAGAACGATCGGCTAATTGGATAACCACCACGATTTTATGCAACGTACCTAACTTGAGGCGCTCATACAACGAATAAGGAATCACATTTATGGATGCACCTAGATCAAGCATGACCTTTAAAATGGATGTTTCCTATCATACAAGGGTTGATAAACATACCGGGGTCGCCACATTTAGGTGGTAACTCCCTCTTGCACAAGGCAGAAACATGCTCATTCTTTCCTTTCTTTAGTTTATTCTGGGCCTGTTGCTTTCTATTCACAGTACATAATTCCTTAAGAAACTTTGCATAATTAGGAATTTGTTCAATGGCATTTAAGAGTGGAATATTTACCTCACATCTACGAAAGACTTCATAGATGTCCTTGTTGCCGTCCTTCTTCCTCCTCTCATTCAAAGCCTCCGAAAATGGTGGTTCCAATTCATATGAAGGTATTTCCACCATCTTTGCCTTCTTGTGAGGAGGGAATGAGGGTGCGGAAATGGGCGTTGAAGCTTCAATGGTAATCTCATCTTCCTTATCCTTTCCCTTCCTCACTCTTTCTTTGGTGATTCTCTCGGCTTCTTCATCAATTTATTTTTCCAACACTTCAACCACCACGGGTGTAGTTTCAACACTTTATCACCCGGGGATTCACCGACCTCTTTACCACTTCTCAAAGTGATAGCATTCACATTTTTCTGAGGATTGAGCTTCGGGTGAGATGGAAGTTTTTCTGAATCTCTAGCCTTCATTCGACTTAATATTTGAGCCATTTGGCTCATTTGCATCTCTAGTTTTTTATGCTAGAATCGGTCTTCTCTCGGTACTCTTCTGTATTGTTCGCAAACATTGTCAATTTCTCGAGAGCTTGCATGATTTCCTGTTTTGATATCCCCACACTTTCTCCTTGATTATGGGGCTTATCATCAACCCTCTGTAACTGTGATTGTGGTGGCCGGTATTGTTGTTGCAGAGGACGGTAGGGTTAAAATTGTGGCCACCTTGTGCATTCCTATATTGGAGATTTGGGTGACTTTGGTTAGCCACCTTGTGAAGATGGTTTTGATACCCTCAGCCTCCTTGGTACCCTTGGTTTCCTTGCCACCTCATGGAACTCACTTCTTCCACATAGTAGCCTTGCAAATTCGGACATAAATTCGTAGAATGCGGAGAAGAGCAAATTTTGCAAGACTTGACATGAGGTTTTTTCCCGGGTTGAGCCATCAATGCTTTCACCATAGAACTAAGATTAGACATTGGTCTTCAAGTTTTCCATGGTTGGAAGAAGTATTAGCGTTGTTGGGGTTACTCCTCCTCAAATTGGCCCTTGAGCTAAAGTTTCTTGATTCCTCGACAAGATCTTCATAAAGATCCATAGCTTTCTCCGAATATTTCATCCTAAGAGAACTACCACATTCTCCCCCTCACTAGCCGTTGGTCTTGATCAAGAGGACCATTATAGAAATAATACACTAAATCTCCATCTGAGTAGCCACGTTATGGACATCTTGTGAGAAGCTTCTTTAACCTCTCCCAATAGTCGTAGAAAGACTTCTCATGCCATTGGATGATGTTGCTAATGTCCTTCTTCAAAACGGCGGACTTTGAGGCCGGAAAATACTTGGATAGAAACTTTTTCTTCAACTCGATCCAAGAAGTAATGCTCCCGGGTGGAAGATAATGTAGCCAATCTCTCGCGGCATCTCGCAATGAGAACGGGAATGCCTTTAACATGTAGAGCTCTTCATTCACTCCATCGGGAAGCATCCCACTACACACCATGTAGAAATCAAGAAGATGCTTGTTTGGATCTTCCCCTTGCCTACCAAGAAAGGATGGTAGCAAGTGAATCAACCCGGACTTCAATTCAAAATGGATATGACCTCCAATCTCCGGGTAGGTGATGCACATAGGTTGGTGCTCTAGATTGGGAGCCATAGTTTCACACATTGGAATTTGCCTTATCGGGATTTCCCTCCCTTAAGAATAATTCACAAAAGTAATAAACAACTATTTGCAAATCTCATTAATGATCACTTTTAGACAAAAAAATCCTAAAGGTATTTCATCAATTTCTTTATACAAGAACCATAGATTTGATAACAACTACAAGAATTATACCATATGCTTAGTCATTTAACCAAACAAATTATTAGATTTAACCTAAAACAATTAACATTCAAGATTCAACCTTTTATTGCTACCTTAGGATAAATATGATAGAATTCCTCTCAATGTAAGCACACACAAAAATCACTAAAAATCAAAGGGGAAAGCAGAATGACTCACGATCAAGAGTGGGGTGAAGACCCGTCATCACCGAGGTAGCGCCGCTGATACTGTCCAATCTACTTCTCATTCCTCCTGCGCTTCTCCGGCTCGAGCTCCCGGACCTGAATGTTGCCCATCTGCATCTGCAAGTAATAGACCTTGGAGGAAAGATGACCAATCTCCTCATCAATGTCCATCAGGCTCTAGGATATAAAAAATATTGTACTTGACCTGCCCTTGGAATCCGGACTCTATTGTGTGCAGTGGTTGATAGTAGAACTCCGGAGGGGGTAGAGGAAAGTCACCATTCATATGCTCGTCTTGATGTGTGGGGGGGAATTAGTGCCATGCATATGTGCATCCTATTGCTATGGCGGGGACAATGGTGCGGCAGGCCCGAAGGGAAAGGCACCCTCCTCGGTCTAGACTGGCATTGGAGGAAGGTTCTAAAGCTTCCACTCAAAATTGGCCTGACAATAACTGATCCAGCTGTATCACCAAATCGAAACCGGCTATGTCAAACTCCAGCTTAGTCCGCTGGGACTGAGGAAGTTTCTTGAAGGTGATCCCTCTCCTCACATACAACTAGTGGTATGCACCCTGCACAACTTTGGCCTTGATGAGGTGAAACTTGTGTATTCATGACAGAGTGATCATGTATGACTCCCCACTACCCAGACGTTGAATATCTGGAAGAGTGGTGACCCGTAAGTACTTTTTGAGAAGTGTGATCATGTCTCCCTTGTAGATCTTACCTTTCTCCTTCTCCATTGTCCTGATAACTCTCTCAACCCATAACTCACACCACTTCCTATAGCTTGTGGCCTCACTAGTGAGATGCCATAGATAGGGATATTCACGTTGGGCACATTTTTTACCTCTTCCGGATAGAACAATGTGCCCATCAAGAAGCGATGCACAAAGTAGAGAGCAGGATGGATGATGATGTTACTTTTGTCCCTAATATCCTGAACTCTCCTCGAAATGGTATACCAGAACTGTACATCATCCCAAAGATTATGATTCGGGGCCTCTGGATCAAACCGCACTCAAATGTCCGTCTTGTCCCGAACAAACGCCGCCTCAATAGCAGAGAAGGTCATATCATAAGATATTCCATTGAGATGAAACCTGATAAACCTTTCGTAAGGCTGGCTGTTCCTCGAATTATACACGCTCACTATGGAGAGGAATTATAGGGTGTATCTCTTGTGAGTTGTCTCACCATGGCTATTGAAACCTTCTAAGCTCTTTTAGTGAGAAGGCAAAGGACCGGCTCCCTCAATCCAATTGTCTCCAAGGTTCCAATATTGACAAAGTTAGTCTCTTGAATTTTCCTGTAGGCAACCTCTCCCATCTCTCTACATATAGGCCAGTGGTCCGGCTCGATCCCATAAATGTGTATGAATCCATCTATTGGATTGGATCTGATTCTAGCTCTTGGAGGTGGAATCGCCTGTTGAAGGTGGAGGTGGATCGGATGAACTCGTGCCTCGAGTAATGCGTTGTCTATCCTGTGCCAAAACTATCATCACAAAATTCATCCATTAAGCTTATGATCCATTCCCATAATTCTTGGCCATTTATAACAAATTTTCCTCCACGATAAAACTATAGCATAGCCAATACTACTTATGCATTTTCTAAAACAAGGTTGTAGCTAAGAACACCAAATTTTTCATAATTATACAATTTCACAATTGTCACATTCTTGGCCGAACCTATACCATCATAAGCAATATAACTCAAGTATACACCAATATCAAGCTATATTCACAGTCTCAACATTCAAAATCCATACAATGAACACAAGCATATCACACAATATTCATAAATTTCACAATTTCACGAACACTACCCAAAATTAACAATTCAAGTGTATGGAATTGATAATTGTACCAAATGTGAGTAGAGGTGAGTGAAAATAGAAAGCCCACTAACAATCCAAGCTTATAATAATGAGCTTTTGAAAAATCCCCAATTGTTAGGATTTGTCGGATTCTTGGATTTTTGGGAAATTTGAATGTGTTTGTGATGAGGAGAGGATGTGGTGGTGGAAATAGGATGGATTTCGGTGAGATTGAGGTGATTTGTAGCTAGATTGGTGGAATAAAATGTCGGAGGGATGGTGGTTTCAGGGAGGTAGGAAGCGGAGGAAAGGGGAAAAAGTTAAGGCTGACGATGGGTTTCTGCCCGTTTTAATTTTGAAGTTGGAACAACGTCGCGACTTGCAACATAAGCATCAAGAATCACAATAGATAAGTCAAGCAGCCCCAGAAGTCAACCTTCAATCGTAAATCACTACAAGAATGTCGCAACTTGCGACAGATAGACCTGAGAGTTCAAATTTACAGAAAACTTCCAATTTTGGTTATGATCGTGACATAATTGTTGCGCCTCCCAGACATCAGTCGAGACTTACGACAATATCTTTACGACTCACAACCAACTTTAACGGGATATTCACATTTTTAGAAATTTTTTTGATTTTGTTCACTATCATGACAGAATTGTTGCGCCTAGCGAGACTTGTGCCCAAATAGTTCTCAGAGTTGGCATTAATCAGAAAATTCCTAAGTATGATCGCGATTGGTGACAAAGTTTTTACGACTCGCAACAAAGTGGAACTGAGAGTTCACATCTTTTCAAAAGGTTTTCGATTTTGGTCGTGACTTGCAAAAAACATTGACTGGGAGTTGCAAAATTCCCCTCTTCATCATGACTTACGACATGTCCATCGCGACTTGTGACATATCCGTCGCAACTCGTGACATATCCGTGGCGACTCGTGACATATCCGTCGCAACTCCTGACATATCCTTCGCGGCTCATGACAGACTGGGTTTCCCAATACTTAGGAAAAAATTCAGTTACAAACTTTCCAAGATTTTCTTCCTTTCTCATGGCTCTCATTCCTTTATCTATTCAATGCAATGCACTTTACCTTGCTACAAAATCATGTAAAAATAGAACAGTGAAAAGAACAAGATAAAATAGCGAAACAATAATGACAAAAACCTAATGGACACAACATCGACAGAGAGTCACGAATGACAATCTGGATGATCAAAATCAAGTTTATTTACCATCATCACCACAACTTTATCCCCTAATTAGATTTATTCAGAAAATGAACCAAGGTCCTCGATCCAGGACAAAACATTTAGGATCCACGAAACTTGAATTGTGCAGAGTACGAAACTTGTTGATTCTTAGTACTTAATGCCATTGATGGGATACTTTTAGGCATTGATCGACTAAATGAGTCATTAGTGAGGTTTAGAAAGAGATGTCGAACTCACTCGTGCAAACTTCTATCAAAGAAGGATAGAAGATTTATCTTCACAACAAGTAGTAAAGGTATTGAATAGGTTGTATGTTCAAGGATAGATAAGAGGTTTGGAAGTGGAAATCAATTGCGCTCAAGGTCCCGTAACTTCTGTTTAAGCTCGTTTTAGTAGTTTGTTGCATATTTAGTAGATTTACATTGCTTGCTAGTTAACTTATCTTTAAATTCATAACATAGTGGGGAAAAACCAAAAATCCCCCCTCTTTGCAAATTTTTATATATATGCATATCTCTATATCTAGTGTAGTTTTCACCTTTACATGTGAAAACCCTTAGGAAAATCTCTCTTCTTTGTGGATGACCCTGATTTGCCACTATGTACTTAATTGTATTTATTAAGCATTTAGGGCTTGTAAATTTTAACTTTGAGAGGTACGACGACAACCTCCCAATAGCACCATGACTGGTTTGTAAAGTTTGAGGTGTCCTTGAGGGTCCTCTCATATTCAAACTTAGTCTCTTGGAAGGGGTGCCCAACAAGATGGTCTTATCCTGCCTGGTGCTCTGGGAGGAGTGTGGTCAACCCCATAGAGAGAATATTAGGTTCCCCTCTCTGTCTATGAGATATGATAAATAATATAGAGCAACTACCAGTGCTAACAATCAAAAGCTAAAAATCTTAAAAATCTCAACTACCACCCCAAACTCAAGAACTCCTACAAAAATTCAATAATCACAACAAAGAAACCTTTTTTCAAAATTTCCTAACATGCAAATATTCCCAATTCTAAAAACTCAAAAATTCTCAAAATTTCTTAAGGGTCTGGTCGAGTACCTCTTACAAGGATGGAGGATGAATTTTGCTTACTTTTTGTTCACGGGGTGTGCGAGACTCCTCCAAATGGTGATTCTTTCAATCGTCCTTGCTTGGAATGGACCAAATCTTTGAAGTAGTAAGAAAACTCAAAGATATGGCAGAACTAAATTTACACAAATCTGTCCTTGAATTTCTTGTTTTTGGCTATGATTTTTTTGGGTTTTGTGGGAAAAAGGAAGAAGATGATTTTGGAACTAATTTGGGACAAATTGGACAAGAATTGAGTGAGTTATGGCGAAAATTCAGATTTTAAAGGAGAGGAGTTCATTTATTTTATGGGAAAGAGGAAGAAGGAGATGAAGGTGAAAAAGAAAAAGGAATGAGCATGAGGCTTTTATAAAAGGCTAGGGAAATTTTAATTCGGTTGTTGGGCAGCACGGGTGATGTTTCCTAGGAAAGACTAGTGTTGAGCCTGTTTTCCTCGTGTTGGCCCTGGTTGATTCGTGCCACCTGTCTCATGTCGAGACCTGTGGCCTCATGCTGACATACCCTGAAACGATCGTGTTGCTGGAATCCTCATGCTAGAATGTCTTGGCATAAGGCTGACAAGGTTTTTCTTGTTCTGAATATTTTTGAAACATCTACACCAAAAAAATGAAAAATCGAGAGTAGCATTGTTCCAACTAAAATCTAATGACTAATAATCCCTAAAAATGTCACATAAAATCAAACGCATTCCCAAATATTGACAAGAAATTCTTCGAAAACTACAAGCACAAAATAATAGCACTGTTCTTTAGTGTTTTCCTCACTACTTATTAGTTCAAGAATTTTTGAAAACTAAGAAAAGTGGTTTGATGGGTGACAGGAATCACCGTCCTTGACACCCCCATTTACCATGTCTCTATGGACGGGTCTCCACGATACTTTTGGTTTTCCCTTTAACTTGGGATAAATGTACCACACATAATAATCTTTCACATTAGTAGATTCATTTTTTTAGGAGTAGGAAAGGGCTTAGGAGTTGTTAATTCCTTAACCTTCTTCCGTTTTCACTGCATAGTAGTGTTAGAAATTGGAAGCAAAGCATCTTTAATCACACTAGAAGAAATTTTCTTATCAACAATTGAATCATCACAAGTTCATTCAAGCAAGATAGAATATACATGGTGTCTATATTAATCAATACCTCATCACCATTGAAATAATATTCCTTAACCAATGTTGCTTCCTTAGCTAAATCCTTGAGTTTAGGAGATAGTAGAGGAGATGTTACATCCTCCTCACTATCCACTAATTGCTTCATGTTAGTGAGCATAGAAAAACAATCCATGATAGACATATCATCACTAAAACCATACATAGCATAGGTATCATCAACATGATCATCACAATTTAAGCGCAAAGTATGATTTCACTTATCACTCTCATCATTATCAAGGACCTCGTCTAGTCCTTCATTTTAATTAATTATGCAAGGGTTTTCAAATTAGGAAAGCTCATCACACAAAGTTATGCTATTGAACAAAAGAGAGGGAATAGGTGAATCATGCTTAGACTTATAGACTTCAAATACCACCTTATCAATGCCATCATATGGAGTTAGTGTTTCAAATTGAACATCTATCTTAGTCCTTGACATTTTTAGAAAATGTCTCCCAAATAAAATTGGGAAAGCACAACCATCGTGCACAATATCAAGGACATAGAAGTCCGCCGGAAACACAAAATTGCCTACTCTAACCATTACATCTTATACTAAACTTGGCTGTGATCGGCTAATTGGATAATTACCCTAGTTTTCTTAAGTTCACCTATGTGTAGCTTTTCATAAAGGCTATAAAGGATCCCATTAATAGATGTTCCTAAATCTATCATAGCATTTTTTACCAATAGATATATTCCTCTTCTTATTACATACTTCTTTTAAAAATTTAGCATAAGGTGGAACTTTCTCAATCCAATCCAAAATTGGAATGCTTACCTCAACCTTCTGAAATATTTTCCGGATGTGTACCTTATTGGTTGCAACCTGCAGCCTTTCCCAAGGGCACGAGGAAAATATGGTGGAGGGATCATCCTCACCTCAGTGACATGGAGCTCTTTGGGAGGTTCATCCTCAACAACCATCTCTTGCTCTTCAAAGTTATTCTTGTCGCCTTCCACAATCAAATCATCCTCTTGGAAAATTTCTTTTTTAGCGCCACACACCTCATTCCCGCTCCTAACCTTCAACGAACTCACATTTATTGGATTGATCTCGGGTTAGGAAGGGAGCTTGCTGGATTCCCTAGCCTTAAGTAAACTCCTCGAGGTGGCGAGTTGGCTGACTTGGACTTCGAGATTCTTGATTCTCGAAAATGATCTAATGCCAAGATCCTTATTTCTCTCTTTATCCACTATTTTAACACATCTTGTTTCCTTGTCAATTGAGCTATAGCATACAAGATCTCCTCCCGGTGTGACTTGTATAAAGTGGCGTTATTGTTGGAATGCCCTTATCCTACTGGGTAGGTTTGAGATTGAGGTTGTGCTCCTCAATGGTACCCTCTAGTTTCCTCCCTACAGCAACGGAAGTTGGGGTGATCACAGTATTGAGGATTGAATTTATTTGCATAGGGGACTTGTTTATCTCCACCTTGGTTCCCTCCAAAACTTTTTTTTTTCAATTTCTACCATTGAAGTCCAACACTTTCACCTCCTCAAAATCTTCAACAACTTGTGGATAATTGTCGGTAGGATGATCAAGAATACATATCCACAAACCATGACTTGGTGGACTCTCTCCTTCATACATTCCTTCATCATCGAGGCAAGCGCTTGAACTTGCTTTTCCAATTTGGGATATTGAGCCCGCTCATCCAATGTCTTAACTCAGGATCTAGTGGCACATTTTCTTGTCCCGTTTCCATTTCTTTGAACAATGTCATTGCATCTATTAGTCTTTTTTTCTATTGAATCATTGCATGTGTGTTAGTCATCCTAATGTCTTCGTTGCAAAGCCCTTCGAAGAAATAACACATGAAGTAGCTTTCTTCAAATATATGGTAAGGCAGGTCGCCAACAATCTCTTGAACCTCTCCCAATACTCATAAAGCGACTCTTTTGACATTTAGGATACATTGGAAAGGAATTTCTTGAGACCTACAAGCATGGAAGCTAGAAAGTACTTTTCAAGAAACCTCCGCTTAATATATTAGAGAAATTATGCATATACGGGTGGAAGATAATATAGCTAATCCTTGGCCGTGTCCTACAGCAAGAAAGGAAAGGTAATCAAGTTCTAGTCATCTTTCAAAACTTCCGGAGACGTCATATTGTGCACACTAGGTGAAACTCCGTCAAATGCTTGTTCGGGTCATCACCGGCCATCTCACAGAAAGTTAGCAAACATTGGATCATGCCGTTCTTGAGCTCGCAAGTCACACTCGGTTACAAAGGTAGGAAGACAATACATAGTGGTTGATTTTCAAAGTTAGGAGTCATGAACTCCCTAAGGGTGAGATTGTCCTCCACCATAACTACAGTGTCCCCAACTACTCTTCTGGAACCCCTACTATAGCTCTCCTCCTTATTTTTCTATGATTATCCACGTTTTCTATTAAATAGTGTAGAGTTCTTTGGTTCATGGCATGAGTATGTACCATAAAGTAGGAACTAAAAAAATATCCAACTAGAAAGAAACACTAGCACTAGGATTAGGATTAGAAGTACACTGATCATTATCACAAAGCCTCATCAACAAAAACCAACTCGGGAAAACATAAATGAAAACTAAAAAATACTAACTACTCAACTAACAAGCTATGCAAGTTAATAATTATACCATTAGACTATAATCCCCAGCAGTGGTACCAAAATCAGCAGTGGCACCATGGCTTCTTGTCGGCATCCTGGAA
>JAULKJ010315479.1:0-10731 GCA_032355405.1 Rubia balearica | reverse complement strand
TCATTAACCATATTAGAAGCATTAATTCATGCTCTTGGATTCCATATCAAAATAAGGGAAATTAGCTACTTTCTCCCATCCCTAAAAAGCAATCATACAAGTAATTCATATACTCAAGCTTCTAACACCATTAATGCATTCAACAACAAACATTCAAAGAATAATAAATACACAATAGCAAAACATTAAATAGCTCATATATAGTTCTCAAAGCATAGGCTTGGAATCCTTAATCAATTGTTCCCAAGACTAGGTTTAGCTACTAGAATTCATACTAAACAACAATAGAAATTCAAACATAAATTCAAGATGAAAGAAAGATGAAAATGGTAGAAAACTAGGGTTTTATAGCTGCTGAATCGGGCTGAGAAAAGTTGTGTGAAGGAAAGGGGATAAGATGTATTTAGAGTACAACATGTCAAAAAGTGTATTTGGGCATGTCGCGACTCGCGACAGACAGAGTAAGCTGCTCTTAAATGTTTTCTTCTTCTCGTCTAAGTGTAGTCATTTCTTCTTCACTTCTTCAAGTCTTCATGGTCTTCAGTGTTTTTAAAAGTAGTCTTCATGGTGTTTAAATCTTTAAATTATTACCTTGTCTCACAAAATTCCTTAGAAAAGTGATAAGAGCGCAAAAGTCGCCCTTAACTTTCCTAATATAATTTCAAGGTAAAATGGAGTATCTAAAGCACAAAATCCTACCAAAATGAGTACAAAAGATCCCAAAATTACATTATACTATGGACAAATCATAAATCCAAAACCCTAGTTTTTTCTCCTTCTTGTTTCTTCTTTTCCAAACCCCAATTTATTTGGTACAATATTTAAATTCAAAAAAACATCTTAAGTAAAAATGGTACAGTGGTTGTTTCGTAAGGTTAGGAAAGACCATGTTTTCTAAAATCTTATCATTTTTATTACCTTAAAAAGGTACCATGAATTTCAACTTCCTTAACGCACTTTCGGAATGTATCAAACTCCGAAATTTATTTTCTCAACTTTGTTCACCAGTTAACCATCAAATTAACAGTTGCATTTTGCATCCACAACACATTACAAAGTCCTAATTTACAAAAATAACACATCCACCCCTACCATATTCCACAAAAATCTGCCTAACCATATTTTTTTTTAAAAAAAGAAAGCGAGAAAAAGCAAATTTGCATTCAATAAGTTGACTTGCATCATAATTTTATTGATTTAGGAGATGATGATGAGGTTCATTACAGTTGTAATTTTCCTTTTCTAAGGTACCTGGAAAGATCCTAATTAATCATTAGTGTGTCCAACTTTTTATCACCGAACCATAACTTCAATAAACAACGGTTCCATTACTCTTGTAATTTGTGTGCAGTTTATGTGTAGTTTGTGTGCAATAAACAATTACTAGGCAATTTGGTAATGTAGACTATATTGTAGGTGTTTAGTTACTGGATGGTTAAGGGAATGTAAGTTTAGTTCGGCTGATTCAATTGATTCAATCATGATAAGCAGTAAAAGTCAGAGCTACCATGATGACTTTGGGTTTCTGCTTCTTGGATTTTTGCTAATGCTGGCTTCCTGGACAAGATAAGTCGGAACTAAAAGACCAGCCATGCCACCACCAACCACACAGCCATTAAGGCTTGCTAAAGAGATACTGATACCAAAATAGCAATTTTATATTCCTCTAGTTTTAGATTGCATGAATGATCTGGTCTGGGAGATATCTCGAAGATAATTTAACCTACAAATGCCATTGACATATTATTGATGTTCAAAAAATTTAATTGTGAATACAATAATAAAGTAGAAGATTATTTCTTAATAATTAAAAAACAATCGAATATTCATTGAAGCATCTCATGTTACACATTAAATTACTTTTGCAGTTTTTGTGCAGTTTGTGTGTAATATACAATGCATGTGCAATTTCGAAGCGTAAGCAGTAGTGTTGGTGTGTAATATTGGAAAGTTAACGGCCCAAAGTTACATTTTTAGAAGCTTGAATGACGAGTGTTAGTTATAAGTTACAATTAAAATGGAATGGCCTTCGCAAGTAAAAAATATGAATTAAAAGTTACAAAGTTAAGTTTCAAATGTGGAGCAGATTTGCACTTAAAAATTGAAAGTTTTAACTCAATTTCCATAAAAAGAATATATTCCAAAATTGGAACTCTAGATCCAATTAGAAACAAGATCAACAGCCAATCGCTCTACAAGCAACACGTTAAGAAATTGGAAGTAACATCTACTCCTAGTTCCAGTCATAGAAATAAATGCAATTAAAGTCATTTTGCCAAAACCATTTTTAAAATGACCAACTCAAAGGTAGTTCTTTATAACCACCTTCAATCGGTTAGTAATAACTTTAACTTCAAGAACCGATTGAATCTCACTGGTTCTAAACTCGAAAGATCTTAACAAAGGTGATTCCTTAGGAATTACATAGAACCGTCTTCTACGTTACCTTTAATAGAGGTGTCTCCATCAACGTTGATCAATTATATAAGTGAGACTTTAAAGAACATTATAAATTTTATTTGATTTGATTGTAACATACATTTTAGTACTAATAGGCGAATGGTGGGGAGCAGAGATGATTTCACTACACCTCCTCTAATATCTGCATATAGGTCTTCTAAGATTTAGTTCTATGTATATTTCTTCGAGGTTGATCTTTAACTTGAATAGAAGCTATTACAAGAGTGAAAAAACGTACATTCAATATCATACCGGTAATTTTAAAATTTTAAGTTACTGATATTTTAATGATCAAGAGTCATTTATACCTTTATTCAAATTTTTAAAAAACCATTTAAGATATTGTTCATTTTTTAATATTATTTGCCATGTTTTCATTTAATCTTCGCATGTTTTGTCTAAGTATCATAGTTTAGTTTGAAGAGACAATTTAGTCTCTTATAAGGCCATGTGCAAAGAGAAATTCTAGTTTTGAGACACCGTGAATTTGAAGGGTAACAAAGGATTTGTACAAACTAGGTGGCATGATTCTATTGTAGAATGTAATTAACCATACGGGCAACTTGTGTGTATTGAGAATAAATTGAAGAATTTACAAAAAAAGGGTAAAAAAGGCAGTACGAAGGATATGCAACTAGCCTAGATTAATATCCTTGGAAACAAAGCATTATGCAATTTAAAAAAATACTGCAAAATAATATCATTTTCTATGCAATGCATTACATCTATATATTCAGATACTTACTTATATGCATTTTATACACTGACATGCTCTGTGTCCAAATGAACACGTATCCAAGTATCTTTAAAAAAATTCAACTTCCAAGCTCAGGTTCTGGGATCTATACAGTCTGATATATGTGTCATAATCCTAGCACCTTGGCCATAACTTTCCTAAACCTCGGATAAATTAGCTATATCTATCCTTTTTTTCCTTCTTGAAAGTTTCTTTGTTATAATTGAATATGATTCCATTTTAAGAGGAAAATCTTTAACTCTCTGTGGATGACTTAGGTAGCTGGACAAGATGGACTTTGAGGATGGTTTATTGAAACTAACAATCAAAATTTTGATCTCCGCCTTTTTATTTTGTGAAACGTGTACTCAATTATATGGTTTGGATATTCTATTTACGTTGAGAAAGTGATTTCTAGTTGAGGAGATGGAAGGGTTTTTCACTTTCTAATTGATGAATAAAGAATACCTTTTCAATTGATGAAAGTTCAACGAATCGGATAAAAATGGCTAGGATTACATAAATCTAGGCCAACTCACTCATAGATACTTAAGCTATATATCCTTGAGGAGAACCTTATTGATAATACTTAGGTAACTAAACCTTGTGGATGGACTATGTAAAATGATTCAATGATAATGAAAATGACATTTTTCATGGAGAGAAATGGTTTTGGATTCGAAGACTCTATCCACAACACAAGTTTTTCCTTTAATTAGCTTCTCTATTAATTGATACCCTCATGGCAATAAATTTGGGTTCCTTTGAATCAATTTAATTAAATGTATTCATGCTATTAGATGTTTAGGCATGTTTTCTAGTTTGTGGATGGAAGATCTTAATTCCATATTCAACAACTGTGGAGAGAAATTATTTGGATGATGCTTAAAAGATTGAGGATTTCTTCCATCATTTAGATAAGTGATGATTATAATCTTGACATTTTGCACTCCATTTACGTAAACAACTTAACTTACAAAAATCCATTCACGTACTTTAGATGATAAAAATATTTGATTCTTCATTGAATGTTCTTTTTTATTTCTTTGTAATTTAAAATTTTGAATGTTTATTGAAGCATTTCAATCACACAATTAGTTACAGTTTGAAGGCATTAAATGACCCTTTCAAATGAATCCATACAAATGATAACAAATTGTCACACTTGAAAAGCCAAGAGAGGTAGAAGTTGTTTTGTGGAATCGCCAAAACATGCCACATGTTTTTTGAAATCCCCTAAAACTTAGATGAATATGCTCTACTTTTTCTTTAGTTTGTTAAAGAAAACATTATTCTTTTTTCCGCCTTCAATATATTTTCGTTGTACTCACTAGGGGTGTTTCGTCACCACCTGACTTTAACAAACAAGGTTGTAACATAAAAAAATATTTTCTCTTAATACAACATTAAAACAAAATTAGAAAATATAGGCATCAATGTCTTGGATGAGATGCTTCTTTCAAGTTTATGAATAAATTACCACGTACTACAAATTTGGGTTTAGAGGTTATTAGAGTTAGATTAGTAGTTATATGTTAATGTATTTTTGTACATATAACTTCCATATTTTTGTCTTGTGATCTTGGTATAAATCCTAGCTCTTAGCAACTTAATCAGATGAAAAAATATTTCCAAAAATTACCACTTCCTTTTTTTCAACATGGTATTAGAGTCAAATCCAAAACCTAAGTTTTTTTCCTTTGTCTTCCAATCCCTAATTTTTCATGTACAATATTTAAAATGAAAAATAAAGTGCTTAGGTTAAATAGTACGACAGTTGTTCCATAAGTTCAGGAAAGACCATATTTTCTAAAATCTAGTCTTTTTTATTACCTACAAATAGTACTATGAATTTAAACTTCTTTAACGCACTTTTAAAATATAACTCCCAAATTCATTTTTCTCAATTTCGTTCACCAGTTAACCATCAAGTTGACAGTTGCATTTCATATCCACATTGCATACCAAATTCCTAATTTTCAAAATAAAAATACTAGCCCCCACCTTATTCCATAACAAATCTGCCCAACCAGATTGAATAAAAATAAGAAATAAAGAAAAAGCAAAGTTATATTCCATAAATTACTTGCATGGTAATTTGATTAATTTAGGAGACGATGATGAGGTACATTGCAGTTGTAATTTTATTTTTATGAGATACCTGGAAAGATATTAATTAATCATCAGTGTGTATAACTTTTGTTCACCGAACCATAACTTTCAATAATCAATTGTTCAATTACTCTTGCAATTTGTGTGCAGTTTGTGTGCAATGAGCAATGACAGTGCAATTTACGAATGTAAACTATATTTTAGGTCTGTAGTTATTGGATGGTTATGGAAATGGAAGTTTAGTTTCGCTCTTTCAATTCAATCAGGATAACCAAAAAAGTCGTAGCTGCCATGATGACTTAAAGTTTCTGCTTCTTAAGTTTTTTCTCATGCTGGTTTCCTGGACCGGACTAGTCGTGACTAATTGACCAGAGACTCTAACACCAACCACACGACCATCAGGGTTTGCTAAGGAGACACCCATACCACAAGACCTATTTCTCATTCCTCATGTCTTAGATGGGATGAATGATCCTGTTAGGGAGAGTATCTCGAAGACAATCTAACCTACAAATGACATTGACATGTTATAAATGACCAAATTTTTTAAATTTGAATAAAATTATATATTTCAAGTTTATTGCTTTTTATTTTAGAAAGAATGGAATACTCATTGAAGTATCTCAACTACACATTAAGTTTCTCTTGAAATTTTTGTGAATTTTGTGTGTAATGTACAATGCATGTGCAATTTGGAAGCGTAAGCACTAGTGTTGGTGTGTAATATTGGGGAGTTAGTGACCCTGAGTTACAATTTTAGAAGAAAAAAATGAAAAGTGTTAATTTATAATGGAATGGTCTTCGCTCGTAAAACTTTTAGTTAAAAGTTACAAACTCAAGTTTCAAATGTGAAATAGCCTTCACACTTAAAATTTGAAAATCTTAACTCAATTTCCCTGAAAAAAAGTATATATTTTGAAATCGGAACTCTAGTTCCAATTCAGAACAAGAACAACACCCAATCACTCTACAAGCAACATGTTAATAAATTAAAGGAACATCCGCACCTGGTTCCCGTCACAGAATTAAATGCAATTAAAGTCATTGTGCTCAACCACTTTTAAAATGCGTGACTCAAAAATGGTTCTTCATAACTTCCTTATATCAGTTACGAATGGCTTAAACTTCAAGAACCGATTGAATCTCACTGGTTCCGAATTCGAAACATCTTAACGAAGGTGATTCCTTAGGAATTACACAGAACCGTTATCTACAGTACCTTTAATAGAGGTATCTCCTCTGGCATTGATCAATTATATAAGTGAGATTGTTATGAACATTGGGAATGCTATTTGATATCCTAATAGGCGAAATATAGGGAACAAAGATGATTTCTCCACACCACCTCTAATATTTGCATGTAGATTTTCTAAGATTTAGTGCTATGTACTTGTCTTCCAGGTTGTTCTCTTAATATCATACTTTAATATGTCCCATCATTTTGTCTTCGGGAAATTTGAATATAAGCTATTATAACAATGAAACAACGTACATCGGTATCATACCGGAAATTTTAATAATTTTAAATTATCATCATTTTAATGATCAAAAGTCATTTATAACAAATAAAAAATGATTTAAAAATATTGTTCATTTGTAAATATTATTTTCCATGTAGTCATATAATCTTTGCATTATTTGCCTAAGTATCATAGTTTTGTTTGAAGAAACAATTTAGTCTCTCTTATAAGGCCATGTGCAAAGAGAAATTCTAGTTTTGAGAGACCTTGAATTTGAAGGGTTACAAAGGATTTGTCCAAAACTAGGTGGTCTTATACTATGTTAGAATGTAATGAACCATAGTGGAAACTTCTGTGTATTGGGTATAAACAGAATAATGTACAAAATGGATTAACAAGACAATACATTTGATATGCAACTAGCCCCAATTGTACACAGAAGACAATACAATTGATATACAATTAATATCCAATTAATATCAATGGAAACAAAACATTCTGCAACATTAAAACGCAGTGCAAAATATTATTACTCTCTATGCAATGTTTTACATCTATATATTCAGATACATATTCATATGCATTTTATAAAGTGATATGCCATGTGTCCAAATGGACAAGTATCCAAGTACCTTTGATAAAATTTAACTTCCAAGATCAGATTATGGTATCCATGCTGTTCGACCCTTGTGTCTGAATTCGAGCACCTTAGTTATAAACTTCCCTAAAGCTAGGATAAATCAACTCTGTTTTTCCTCCTGTTTGTCAAGAAAGCTTCTTTTCTTTTGTCGTCTTGAATGTTTTTTTGCAATAACTTAATATGATTCTTATTTAAAGAGAAAAATATTTAACTTTCTGTGGATTACTTAGGTAGATGGTCAAGATGGACTTTGATAATGGTCTATTGAAACCAACAATCAAAATTTTGATCCTCGCCTTTATATTTCGTGAAATATGTACTCAATTAAATAGTTTGGAGATTCTATTTCCATGGAGAAAATGACCTCAAGTTGAGGAGACGGGAGGGTTTTTCACCTTCAAATTAATGATTTTATTTTAAAATCTTGAAGATAATTTCTAAAAACAATGCCTTTACGATTGATGAAGGTTCAACAGGTTGGATAAATATGGACGGAATCACAGAAATATAACTCAACTCGGCCTTCATAGATAATTTAGTAGAATTTCCTATTAGTGAACCTTATTGAGAAGACCTAGGTAACCAAAAAAATTTGGTTGGACTGGGTGCGATGCTTCAATGGTGACAATGATAGTTTCAATGGCCAGAAATTGATATTGGATTCAAAGACTCTATTACCAATACAAGTTCCTTTAATTAACGGCTTTGTTAATTGATACCTCGAAGGTAATAAAGTTGGACTGCTTTGAATCAATTTAGTTAATTAATCTATGAAATTTAAATGTTAATTTTTTCATATTTTTCCACTGACATAGCTTGATTCCATATTTAATAACTGTGAAGGGAAATGTTTTAGCTGAAACTTAAAATATGTAGGATGTATGCATCCTTTGGGTCAGTGATGATTATGATGTGAACATTTCGCACTCCATCGGCTGCAAACAAAACCTACAAAAATCTATCCACATATTTTTGATGACGAAATATTTAATTCTTTATTCAATTAAGAAAAAAAATAAGTTTATTGCCTTTTATTTTAAATCAGTTGAATGTTTATTAAAGTGCAAATCTCAATTAGATATTTTAGTTTGATGGTATTAAAGGACCCCTTCAAATGAATACATATAAATGAACAACAAAGCATCACACTCAAAAATTAAAGAGAGATAATAAGAAAACCACGAGTTTTATAACCATTGGCTTTTGCTATTTTTAGTCGATTCTCACAGTTACAGTAAAATAATCATGCTAATTCTCACCTAAAGATACAAGACAATTTTATCCAAAAAACCTAATTGTTGACAAATGATAATCGAGGATGTGTTTGGTTTCATGGTATGTAAATGGAACGTTGGAATAATTCCCCATAAAATATTATCTATAATATTTATTAATCAAAATTTGCAACTAATATATATTTTGGATTTAGGAGATGGAATACTATATGGTTGTAAATATCCTTTTATGTGGTACCAGCTGGAATACTATATGGTTGTAAATATATAATCTTTGTGCACAAATAGATTATATATTTTCTTTTTGGTATCAAAAAAGGAAATAAAATCTATCCTCTATGCTCATTGTGTGCCAATATTGTACATATGATAAATGAAAATAAGCTAAATGGCCCATGTAAAATCTCCCCCCCCTTTTTTGGGTGAGATTCAAACTATATTACTATGGTAGAGTCACCAAACTTAATTTGCTACAACACATTCAAATTCTGTATATATAATTACTTTAAAATTCAACAATTTTTAACAAAAATTAATATATTTATAAAACCTGCATATAATTTTCACACCATTGTGTAAGCAAGTAAGTGTTTTTAATAAATAAAAGGAACCAAAATTTTGGAAATCATGCAACATAAAATGAGAACCGTATGGTTATCGATAACTAAGGAAGCCCAAGAATGAGATCCAGATTAGTGTTATTTTTCTCCTTTGGAGCATCCCCGTGGTTCTTCAAAAGGCCTCCAAGGCTTAAAGCACAATCACTAGCATTAGCAGCCAACTTCTTCACCAATATCTCACACGCTTACTGCAGATAAGAAACCCACATGCCCCATATTCAACACCTCAATTCTACCGGACATTGAGTTACTCTATATGCCGTTTAAATCCACGGATCACTTATTTAAGCAACTCAATTACACATTCAATAACTCTTGCAATTTGCGTGCAGTATGCAATGCCCGTGCAATTTGGAAATGTAGACCGTGATATATGTGAGCAATTTTCAAATTTAAGAGAATGTAAGTGAAACTTCAATTTTTTGATGAGGAAGTCCTTGGTAGAGCTAAGATTATCAGTCTTACTTGTTGTCGGATATTAATGACCCATTCTTTCTCACAACTCTAACACCTCAATTCTTGGTTCTCTTGTTTCTTTATCACTCCTGTAGCATCTCGCTTTACAATGGAAAGAGCTTGAATGAAAGGGAAGAGAGAAAACTAAAATTGGCCTTTGTTTATTTTTTTCTAATATCAAACACGGGACCACAACTAAAGGAAGCGTGTGCACGCACAATACACACTCAATTAACATGGAATGATCAGTGTACTAATCACCCTCCCTTTATTTGCATCTTTTTTTACATATGAATAGTATATTATTTAATTCTGTATATTAAGATCAAATACAAGACATGTTAATGATATTTTAGTTGTAATGATAAGATTAACGAGTTAGTGAAAAGTTAATATAATGAGTATCATCATAAATAATTTGGTGTATTTCTCTTAACTTTTATTCACTGGTTGAATCGCACTGTAGCTAACACTATTATTTTTTTAAATATTGTGAATACTCCATACTAAGAAAGAGTTAACGAAAAGTTATATTATTTGTTGAAAAAAGCAATGCTTAAAATGTTCTAATATATAAATGATGATTGTATTCATATGTGTATGGTCTTTGACCAATTATTTTAGTGAGATTGTTAAGAACGTTGCAAATGACATTCAATATAATTGTGTTTTAGTCATAGGTCTGGAAACTGCTTTCTTCCATGATTGTACTAACATTCAGGTTGAGATGGATTCTTTGTTGTTACTTAGAATGATTGGGAATGAGTATGGGATTCCTTGGAGATTCATGCCTTTGCTAAGAACTATTTGGAGTCTAATAGGTGACCTCGACATCTCTTTCACTCACAATTTTAGAGAAGCTAACTCTGTAGTTGATGCTCTTGCTAAGATTGCTAGCTCTACTAAATATTCTACTATTTTTATGCATCATTCTTTGCCTCAAAATGTTAAGGGATTAGTCATGCTTGATGCTAGAGAATTTCCTTATGTTAGAGCTAGGTAATATCTTTCT
>JAULKJ010315460.1:0-10732 GCA_032355405.1 Rubia balearica | reverse complement strand
TTCATAATGATAACTCGATTTAGTTGTTCACGTTGAAATATTGTTCTCGATCTGCTTGCATAGATCGTGTATTCGTAATTTTTGTAGTGGTTTTATTTTTGGGTTTCCATTAATCTAGGTTCGTCGGATCTGTGTTTTTCAATGTGTTTACAGTTTGAACAACATAGATCAAAGTTGGATCAAGTGGTGTTACAGTTGTAGAAAATTTTTGTTTGGCACGGTGATATTGATGCATGATTATTAGGAATTTTTCACATTTGAATTATTTGAACACACGTTGGTTTGGGTTTCTTCAATTGCTTTCCCTATCTCTATTTTTTATTTCAATCTAACTAAAAAAAGTAATTTCACTTTGTGTAATACCTCTCAGCTAGAGTGATTGTGTTTTTTAACATGTCTTGTAAAAATAACTAGTATGTGTTGAAATTATTTATATTTGTAATATTAGAATTATTATATATATGAATGTAAATATTATTACTATTGCAGTTATGTGAATAAGACGAGATCTTCTAACAGGTGACTTGTCGTTAAATTATGAACAATCCACTATATATTTTCACTTATACACTGTAAATGTTAAATTAAACACTAATTTTAAAATTTAATAAAGGTACTTTTTATATAACATTTCTTATATTTTCATGTTCAAACACACCCTATTACATATTTTGGATATAAAATACAAATTTTAAGTTAAAATTTTCTTGTCTATAAACTAATAGTGAATAGGCCACGTTTTCAAAAAAAATCCACATAATAATATCATAATGGCAAAGTTTTGGGAAAAACCATCTTTCCGTATGCATATGGAAAGACAGGGTTGAATTGAAATTATAGAAAGGTAAAAAGTTTTAGTTGCAATATTAAAAAATTATTATGCAACATGTAGGAGTGATAAGTTTATGACCCGATTAATATAACCCAAAAATTTTATTTTGATTTTTCAAATTTGCATTTTAAACCTTGATCTTTCCATAACTTATGAAAATACCATCTTTCAAGAAACGGACTCTATCATAAATCGGTATACACGATAATTAGACATTTATAAAATTTCTAATTTTATTCCTTTTAAGGTCGAATTATAATTATTTACATGTTGAGATTTATAATAAAATATTTTCATAATTATAGGTAATTCATTGCAGTATATATAATGCAGAAACATGGTTAAAGATAAACATGGTATTCACGGAGGTTAAAGTGGCCATTAGACAGCAGTTTTGATCCGCCGTCCCTGAGCCATGTATTGACGAACCACCCTGTAACACCAGTTCTGAATTCGAAAAAAATCAAATTTATATATATATATATATAACATGTTGGAATCTCGACGTTTTTCGTATACTCAAATTTTTTACTCACAAATAAAAATTCAGATCTTCAAACTCATAAAACCATTAAAAACAAATCACCATATACACCATTCAAATACACATCTGATTTATCCAATATATATAACTCAACAATACAACTCAATTAACCATCGGAATCTCCGTACCTTCCAAATCACCATATTCACCACACCGTACCCATATCGGTCGATGAACACATGAAAAACGAAACACAAGAAATTCAAAGACACCATCACCATATGTATGTCAAAAAACACCTCCAATATAACTTTACACACCCAATAAAATTTAACTAATCTGTACCTACCCACTCACTTTCCATTGTCTTCTCACACAGAGAAACATCGCTTTGACTTTGTTGGGAGAGAGGAAAATTGAGAAAACAAAATTTGGATTAGGAGTGATAAAAATGAAGAGGAAATAGATCAAAATTCTTAACAATTCGAAGTGGCCAAGAAATTTGGGATTTGATAAAAAAAGAGATAAGATTGAAGGATGGTGGATATATCAGTGGTGGATAGAAATTGACCGGAAATTGACCGGAAAAAAATTAAGGCGGGGAAGAGAGAAGGGTCGGGTGTAAGAAAGTGAACCTTGGGAAGGACGTCGGTTGAACCACGGTTAATAATATAATTTAACCACCTGAAACGTTTATTAGATTTCAAAAAGAGAGGTTCCGACTTTGAAAACTCAATAGACGGCAGTTTCAAAAAAATAATAAACAACAGCAATGTAACGATGCCATGAAGGTTTCTGCACAAGTGAAATGATTTCGCTTAACGATTAGTAGATGTAAAAAAATATTTTGTGAAATATAATTACTAAAGGCTTTTACACTAGTGAAATGACTTCGTTTAAGGGTTGATCAATTTAAAATAATATTTAGATAATATTAATTTAAGATACATCTTAAAATGTTGAAATGTTAATAAGCAACTACAGCCATCCAAACATTAGAAAATATATAATTCGAGATACATTCTAAAAAGAGTGGACTAATCTACCACCTTGAACAAATACTTTTCTTTTCTTTCTTTTCTTTTTTTAACTCAAAAACACTCATTGATAATGAGTGGGGAAATGCATCGGCTCCCCTAACCGATCGAACCCAAAATAAAAATACATGTTCATCCACAGTTTTGTTGGACCTGTCATAAAAAGCTTAATAAGTAAAATGCACGTGATTCCACATTTCAATCCTCCACCCCCTATGTCGAATCTAGTGTGGCCAGACGTACAATGTACTTGTTAATCCATCCTCCCAAGGTAACTTAACCTGAATATCTAAAATGGGGGAATAGCTTATCTGTTCTAACCAATAGGTTAAGCTCCCTAGAATCTCTGAAATCCTGAAATGATGTTTCGGATCCCTTCTTCAAAACATACTTTGCCATGTAATTTGCTACCTGGTTCGCCTCCCTTGGGATATATGTAAATGAGCAGTTGATTTCCTCAGCTAAGACTTTTATCCGCCTTACTATATGCGTAAGGTCCCACGGATGGCACAATATATTTGAGAGTATTTGATAAGTAGCCAGGCAATCAATTTCTATGCAGCATACAATATCTTTCTCAGTTGCCCATTGGAGACCTGCAAAAATCGCTAGAAGTTCAGAATGAAGAACAGATTTAGAATCATGAGGTTGTGATATAATATGAGTGACCAGTCCATTTATGTCCCTCATTACACATCCCAAACCTGCTCTATTATTTTTTAATGCAGCATCACAATTTATTTTAACACCTGAATCAGGTGGCTTCCATCTCACTATTGTTAACCCTTTTTTTTCTTAGGACAAAGGGTATTAAGCCATTTATTTGAAAACAAACATCATTAGCTTCTCCTGTTATTGTCTTATTTACCATGTATAAGAGCAAACATTGTGCAGTTATTAATTTCCAAAGAGCATGTGAATTTGAGTTGACATTATCATACAAGTTCCTGTTCCTACCTTTCCAAAGTTCCCAACATATGATCATTGGTAGGTTCATAAACAACGATAATCTAATTTTAGATCCCGAGTTCATTTTCCAATAGAAAGATAGTCTGTCAAAAATGTTTTCAAAAATATACTAGGGATACCAAATATAGCATGCATTCTATCCCAAATTTGAGTCGCGAAGCAACAACTGTTGAAAAAATGTGACAGGCTATCTGTATGATTGCAATGAATGCATTTGGATGCCAGAGAATAACCCATCAGTTTCAAAGTATTATCAAATGGAAGTAGATTATTTAACAACCGCCAAATAAAGAAAGTAATTTTTTTCGGTATAAGAGAGTTCCATACCTTTTGTAGAGATGGTATCTGATTTTTTTCTCAATCTTAGAGAGTTATAGGCCGATTTCACAGTGAAATCTCCTACTATCTCCGGTTTCCACACTAACTTATCCCTGTGAGAGGTTAGATAAATACTTCATCTAAAGCATGCAAGACATGTTGAGGTAATGAGTTCTGGAAAAAGGAAATAAAGATGTTGGCGTTATCTAGATATTGATGAACCTGTAATGAATAAAAAGGAGGATCAGCAGAGTGCCAATAATCTATTAGAGGTCCATTCCCTGTCCAATTTTCTACCCAGAAACTTGTGCTTCCATCTCCAATTACAACCTGGGAATTCAATTATGCCCTAACCATGACATTCCTATATCTTGACCAAGTTTCTGAGGTTCTCCATCTTTCCGGAGTCGCCCACATGAATTTAGCCCAAGGTGATTTACCTAACTGCATTTTCCACCAGATTTTCATTGAAAAAGAGTCTATGATAGTTTTGATTTTTCTAATCCCCAGACCGTTTTCTTGAGTTGGATAGCAGATCCTATCCCAAGAAATCCAGTGCCTTTTAGACCCCTTTTCATTCCCCCCCATAAGAAATCACTAAGAATGGATTCAATTTTACTAATTATGTGTTTAGTAGGGGCAGTAACTGACCTTATATGCTGGGGTATTGCAGTTAAAACATGTTTTATTAGGATGATTCTACCCCCCGCGGACAGCCAACAGTTTTTCCAGTTATTTATCCTATCCCTAATCCTATCTAGAAGGCCATATAAGTACAAATTCCTCTTTCTCCCCTTGTAAATTGTCACTCCTAAATAAGAGAATGAAATGTTCCCCTGCGAAATACCGGTAATTCTTCTAATCTGATCCAACTTTGTTGAGCTCAGTTTTCCTGAGTAAAATGAGCTCTTGGCAAAGTTGATCTTTTGACCCGTAGCCCTTTGAAATGTATTCAGAAATAACATCAAATTCTAAGGGTATTTTTTGTTCCCTTAATAAAAAGAACCGTATCATCAGCATAAGAGAGTTGCGTGAGGGGTACCTGCATTTGTGGAGTTCTAAAATACCTAAAATTCCTATTTTGAAATTGTATTTAACATTCCTGGTTAATAATTCAGTAAGAATATTAAACAAGAAAGGAGATAATGGGTCACCCTGCTTAAGGCCTCGTGTTGGTTTAAAGAATCCATGAGGAATACCATTTACAATCACAGAAAACCATGCTGCATTTAAATTATTCATAATCAGCTTCACTACATGCCCATGGAACCCTAGCCTAAGTAGCAAAGTGTTAAGAATAGTCCAAGAAACTCTATCAAAAGCCTTCATCATATCTAATTTTAGAATTAAATTAATGGATTCTGATTTTTTATCCAAGAGCCTAATTGCTTCCTTCATTATTAGGATATTATCAGTAATGTCCCTATCAGTTAGAAAAGCATATTGCTCTTCTGATATAATAGAAGTCATGACCGGTTTTATCCTGTCCACCATGATTTTTGCCATTAATTTATTTAAAAAAAATTAGATATACTAATAGGTCAAAACTCAGCGAAGGAAGAAGGTGTTTTTGTTTTTGGAATTAAGGCAATATGTGTACTCCCTATTGCTCTCGGGATGGGGACCCCTGCTTGGAATTCTAGGATGGCATTCCACACATCTAAATGAATTACAGACCAGAAATGTCCATAAAAAGCTCCAGTGTAACCATCAGGCCCCGGTGCCACTGAAGGGCTCAGCTGGAAAACTGCATTTCTGGTTTCTTCTAGAGATATAGGAGCCATCATTCTCTGATTATCAGCCTCAGAGATTGAAGGTTCTATAACATTTAGGAGAAAAGATGAATCTAAACCCGTTGGATCAGAATTCTCATCTGTAAGAAGATTATTGAAGAAGTTGACTGCAGCCTCTCCAATAATAGACTGACCCTGAATCCAAGTGTTATTCTCATCTTTTATTTTATAGATTCCTAGCCTAGAATGTTTATCCCTAAGTGAGTTATGCAAGAATTTAGTATTTTTGTCTCCATCTTTTAGCCACCTAGCCCTAGATTTTTGCTGTAAGAATGTATGATATTCTGTCAGCCTCATGTTTAATTCTGCCCTTGCTTTGTTCAGATTGATTCTATCAGATATGGCATGTGAAGTGTCATATATTATCTCCAACTCTGAAACAATTTTTTCTCGATTAGTTATGTTATCAATCACATTGCCAAACACATTTTTGTTCCAAATTTCAATAGCCTGTTTTAGTCTTTTTAGTTTCAGAATCAATCTCATTTGGCCTTGTTCCTCAATAGGATTATCCCAGTTTTGTTTAACCAACTCATGAAACCCAGCCTTAAGCATCCACATTTCCTGGAACCTAAATAGTTTAGGAAATGTGTTAACTGAACTATCAATCTCTAGTAGCATAGGTGAGTGATCCGACGTTGTTCTACTTAGGATTTGAACTGACGTGGTGTTGAACTCCCTTAAAAAACACTGGTTGCCTAAAATTCTGTCTAGTCTTTTTGAGATCGGATTAATCTTCCTATTATTACACCATGTGAATTGATTCCCTATTGTGTTTATTTCAGTGAGGGAGTTTTTATTAATGAATTCATCGAAGTCCATCATTGATCCTAGATTAGGGAAACTGGTTCCTGAATATTCCTCAATAACCCTAATGACATTAAAATCTCCACCGACAATAGCCAACATATCAATAGGTATAGTCGAAATTTGACAGTAAAGATTTAGTCTCTCATCTCTAGTGTGGAGCATAAATGATGTATGTATTTCCTGATTTGTTTCTATAACCCTAGATTTTAGATGCATAAATTGCTGAGATTCAGAGATTCATTCAATTTCCAATCTATGCGAATGAAAAATCCATATTTTCTGGTGTTGTGCATTCAAGGAGTGCCTAAAACCGAGAGATTTTTGGTAATGTATTTTCTGATTATCATGTCCCTTAGGTTCGATTACCTCTAACATATCTAACCTCAGTTTTTTTGCCAAACGTTTTAACCTAGCATGAGAGGTAGAGATCCCACGAACATTCCAGATAAGTATTTTAACTATCATTGGTAAGATTTTTTAAAGCTAACCTGGCACTTCGCTTTGGTGCATCAAAGAAATTTCTTGTGTCGTTTTCACCTTGGTCATGATCTGATTGGACTTTCCTACTTCCGGATATTGAGTTGAAGTTATTCCTGTTTTTTGGTTCCTGAACCTGCATAGAAGTAAAACTAGAATTACAATCTGAGATTTCTGTCAACTTAGAGGATATGAGATAAGGGATAATAGAAAGATTTTGCTGCTTGGTCATTATTGTATCGTCATTGAATGTGATGCCGTTTGAGTCTTTCATTGGTGAGGATCGAGCAGTCTTATAAGTTCTTGGCTCATATCCTTCATACATGCCTCTTTGAATATGAGAGTTTGGGTCATAATTGGCAGAAAGCATCCACTTCTCATTATCATCCGAGTAATGTTCTCCGTCGTGAGATGTTTCACCAGGTTCTATTTCTTCTGAATATTGCTGAAGATGAAGATGTTCTTCTCTGACTCCACTAGTAAGCTCAGTCTGCAATCCATCCGTGAGGTCATGGAGTTTAAGAGATTTTACACCTTGTTCCACCCGTTGGGAAGCAACATCGGATGCTGCAGGATGTTGATAAGGCCCCTGCTCAGTATCTAATGGCTGAGATGTTAAGAGGTTTATCTGAGGAGTCTGATTTGGTTCATGATGTGCCCTAGCAGTTCTTAAGCAATCAGTTCTTCTCTCAGTCAGATTTACCACAATTTCCATACTTCCAGGAGGATTATCACCAGTACGCTCTTCATCAAGGAGGGAGAATCTGTTAAAGGTTGAGAGGGGTTGTTCATCTTCAGGATGAGAGTTGCTGATGGTTTTAGCACTATGGGAGGCAGGGAAACTAATTGGTTGAATGGAAGAAGTCTTAGTGTATGTAGCCTGGGTTTTAAGGTGATTACATTGAATCTTTTTCCCGGGATGGACCATTCAACTATTTCTATCAGTTTGAGCACTCTGAGGGTTAATTATGTTGTCAGAATGGGTATGGACTATGTTCAAAGGGGATTGATTCATCCTAATAATCTCATCAGATTGAGATGTCCTGGTTTTTTTTTTCGGACTGAGCTTGATTTTGTGGTTGATCAGTAATCTGGGCAGAGGTTTCTTGAGGTGGTGTATCTTGGGTATGTTTAATATTACCATTTTGATTAACCTGGGCAGGCATGTCATTCATAGCACCACTATTGAAATTAAGATGGGTAGATGCAATATTTTCAACAAAGGTTGCCTCAGTACTACCACCATTTATGTCTACACTACTCAATTCTTTTTTCTTCCAAACAGGGCCCCTCACATATGCATTCCTAGGCTTAGAAATTTCTTGAGCATGAGTAATAGATTGATCCCTTTTACATTTAGCCTCCGAATGACCTAGTTTAGAGCACAATTTGCAGTAATCTGGGAAGTCCTCGTAAACCCAATCTAATTTTAGTTGGCCTTTCTTTGCAAACATCAATTTCAACACAAAGCCTAATTGTAGAGGGTCTAGTTAAATTCCTTGTAGGGGCATCCGAAAACAACAATTCACCAAGCGATTTACCTATATCCTTGAGTGATGGAAGAAGTAGACTGGTGGAAATTCAACCGTGAGCCAAACAGGTACCAGTGATGATTCTTCCTCATAGTCGAAATCCTTCGTCAATTTGAGGATTCTCATAATGCTACCTCCCAGAGACCACGTTCTCTTTAGCCAGCACCGATGGTAGTCCTCCCCGAGGTCAAAAGTGATCCGAATGTGCCTGTAGTCCATAGCAGCTAAATTTGCTTGTCCCTTGAACCCAATGGTTTGGAATTGCTTCCTGAGATACTCCATTGTTGGTCTAACCCTTCCAAACTTACCGATTAGGGCCTTGGAGAATGGGAGAGAAAGAAGGTCGATTTCACAATCTGGGTAAAGTACAGCTACTTCTCCCTTATAATTGAAGGTTGGGTGAAGTGTAGGAATCCGAGGGAGAGCTATAGAGGCGGGAGATGAGGAGGAAGTATGTTGTGTGAGAATTTGGGCGTAGTTCAGGGGCGGCGCCGACCACGGCGGAGCCGCCATAGCGCCGATAAAGGGTATATTAACGTTATACAGTAATGAGCAGAGAGGGGAGAAAAGCTAGAGAGAGAATTGCTGTCTTGAGACATTTCTAAGCCCACTTATGAACCCACTTGATTCTCTCTATCATACTCATTAATTTTACATTTAATGTTTAATTCAAATAAATTTATCTAACAAAATAAATTCAAATGTGAAATTTAATAATACATTTGAAATTTATGAATTTCATTTCATTTCAAATTTTTAATCCAAAAATTAATTTTAAATTTTATTTTATTAACCATAATTTTAAAAAAACCATATATATTTCTTTAAAGAATGTAATTTTTTTAAATGACCAAAATTTAATTTAGATTTTAAAAAATAAAAATAGAAGTTTATAAGAATTTTTTAGATTTTTTCTGATTTTTAAATAGCAAAATAAAAATAATCAGAAATTTTAAAAAAAAGCAAAAAAAGGAGACAAAGGGTGCCACGTGGACCAACCAAAGGGTGCCACGTGGCACCCAAGTCAATTTAATCATGCGCAGACCAATTCCCCGGCCATGCACATGGGTGACAGGGAAATGGAGTTAGAGAACCGAGCTCAAAATTCGATCTGGAGCAATTCTCCTATCCAAATGCAGCCCGTATTTAAGCCCCATTGTGGAGGTCTTCCGACTCAATTTTGGGCTCAATCTTTTATTGAGCCCAAAATTGAACCCCATTGTGCATGCTCTTATAGCATAAATTGTTGAGCCCAGTCTTTTTGAAAGATGAGGCCTTTCCATAAGTGATGAAAAAAATCAAAATTTAAACTGTAAATTAAAAAAATCAAGACAAAAATTTGAAATTGCATTAGTCCGACAATAAATTTATAACTACTGAATGCTGCGTAATGAAATCTTAATATTACAACTAAAATCTTTTAACTTTTGATAATTTTAATTCAACCCCGTGTTTCCATATGGTCATGAAAAGATGAGTTTTCCCAAAACTTTACCAATTTTTGTATTAGAAATTTAAAAAGGAGATGAAAATAAATTGAATCAGGAAAAAATAAAATTAATCAGATATTCCATACAATCAAATAAAAACATCACTAAAAGAAAAATATCAATCATATAAAAACAGAGGGAAGTCACTGATGAAAGGAACACGATTAACATACGCTACAAATAGAGAGAGTAACACCCACGGGTGTACCCTAGTAGTTGGGAAATGGATTGTGCTTGGAGAGATCCACGGTTCAAAACTTGACAGCGGCAGTGTGGATATTTCTCGCTAGTCGAGGGTTCCTTGTGCGCACCGAGTACGAGCCGGCCAATGGTTACTGGTGCTGGGCTACCGTGACTTACCTCCCATATGATGGTTGTGGTGTCGGCTGGTATGGGTTGTTGAGAGTGAGCAGTGATCGCCTTACAAATAGAGAGAGTAGGAAAAGTCAATGGCCACCAGTTGCAACAGTGAGTTTGTCGGGGGAAAAGTGAAAAAATTGGACAGGTACAGCTTTTTTGTGGGTACCTAAAAGTTGAGTTGAAGTAAAACGATGAGAATGAAGGCGCGATTGGCGTTCTAAAAGCTTCACCATGGCACCAGCTGGATGGTAATTGGTATGGTGTCGAATCGCAATCCCTTGTTTTATTTGGACCCAACAAACACATTTAACTATTTCAATGCTCCCGCCTTTATTTTGTCTCATTTATGACCAATTATTGACACCAGTAAATGAGGGGAAAAACTTGTTCTGGAGCTGTAAATTCCTCTCCGGCTAATCTTTGCACTCGGAACTGCTGTAAAACATCTAACAGTGTACACTTGAGGAGTAAACTACCTGGAGAGAAGATAAAAGAGGCAAGCATTGCGCTCCCAGCCTCCCATTGACACCTGATTTAGCGAAAAACACACACAACTTAGTTCCGTAAGCGATCTAAGATGTGGAATCGTACCAGGCGCCACGTATTTTCAACAATATTACGTGACAGGGC
>JAULKJ010315450.1:0-10732 GCA_032355405.1 Rubia balearica | reverse complement strand
AAGTTCTTGGTAGTGATCCACCCTTCAAGGTCATGGAAGGTTTCTTTTACAGGATCTGGGGTCAAAAAGTCCAGAAGACATGGCTTCTGAAAATAGGTTAGTTTCTTGTTAAATTCCATACACTAGATCAGAAATCTGAGCTGGTAGAGAAGGGTATCATTTTCTTTAATGGTAGGTCTGTCTTAATTTAGAATTGGGATGAAAAATGTGATGTAGAGGAGCCTAAGTCTGTTCCAGTATGGGTGAAAATTCTAGGATTACCTCTGAAATACTGGAAGTAAACTATAATCAGTAAAATCCCAAGTCCTCTAGGAAAGCCACTGAAAATGAATAGGATGACAAGGGACAAAAATAGACTGGTTTATGCTAGAATTCAGGTGGAAGTAAATATCCGTGATTCAGTTCCAGATAAATTGATTTATTTGAATGAGAATAATGTAATAGTGAGTCAGGAGATTACCTTTGAATGGAAACCAGTAAAATGCAAAAACTGTTACTTGATAAGCCATGAAGAACATGAATGCAGAAAGAGGAAAGACATGAAAAATCAGAAGAACAGAAAGATTTATATACCAGTGAGAAAACTTGAACCAGAATAGAAAGAAACAACTGAGAAAGTTGAGGAGACGCAGAAAGAAGGAAAAGGAAAAGAAAAGATGGAGGAATTCAGGCTGGTTGGCAAAGGGAAGAGATCCATAAAACCAGTGGGATTGAATGAGGAGACATAACTGGAGGAGAACATCAGGGGATCAAGTTCAGGTAATAGTTTTTACTTTACTTGATGATCCTCCTGATGAATAATAGTATTTCAGTCTGGAATGTGAGAGGCCTGAATACGAGTGATAAACATAGAAAGGTGTTAAACTTTTGTATGCAAAATCACATTGGTTGTTTGGGGATGTTAGAAACCAAAGTTAAACAAGAAAATCAGAAAAAATAAGAAGTGTGGAATAGAATTGGACTAGGTTAGGAACTGAAAAACCAAGAGTCTGATTGCTAATGGAGAAAGGATATGGATGACATGGAGGATTTATTACTTTGACATCAAAGTAATTAGTATGGGAGATCAGTGGATAGATGCTCAGGTGGAAAACAAAAGCCTGAATCAACAGTTCTTTATGACTATAGTATATGGAAAGAATAGGGCTGAGGAGAGGAGAACAGTGTGGAATCATCTTGCAGGACTGGATAGAGAATATTTTCCTTGGGTAATTCTGCAGGATTTCAATTCACCACTTGACTTGGAAGACATGGAAGAAGGTAATGAGGTTGATGAAAATGAGACACAAGACTTTAAAGACTTACTGGAACAAAAAAATGATATTGGAGATGAGATCAGTTGGTCCAAAATTCACCTGGGCAAACAGAAGAAAGGTGGAGAAAAGGATACAAAGCAAGATTGACAGAGCAATTATAAAATCAATAGTGGATTAAAGTATTAGAATCAGCATATTGTGAAGTTAAACCACATAATATGTTTGATCACCACCCACTAATACTCCACTGGCAAGAAGCAGAGAAGATTGGGAGGAGAAACTTTAAGTATTATAACATGTGGAGCATATCAGACCTATTTTCCCCACAGTAAGAGCAGTTTGTAGAACAACAACAAGCATGAAAGATGTAGCAGAGAGGTTAGAAGAATTGCAGAAACCACTGGAGCTTCTAAACAAAAAAAAAGTTCTCAAATATTGGTAAAAGAGTTGGTGAAGCTAGGAGTACATGGGAGAATGCACAGAATGAGCTAAATGACAAGCCAGCTGATAAGAAGTTGCAGAAGAAGGAGAATGAAATCATAAAGGATCTGGACAAGATGGAAGAAGCAGAATTTCAGTACTTGCATTTGAAAGCCAAGATCCAGTGGATGCATGAAGAAGATAGGCCTACAAAGATGTTTTATGTAGCTATGAGAGCCAGGAAATATAGAAACCACATTGTGAATATTATTATAAATGGATAACTGGTTGCTAATCAGGAGCTGATTGAGCAACACTTGTGAAAACGTTTCCAGGATCACTTGGGGAAAGAAAGGAAAACTGAATACTGATCTGGTTAGTATAGAGAAAGTTCTGAGCATACATCAACATGCTAAACTGATTAAGCCAATCTTTGATCAAGAATTAAAGCAAGCTTTGTGAAGTATACACATATGTAAAAGTTTTGGTAAAGATGGCTTTACAAGCAATTTTTTCAGGACCACATGGGAAATCACTGAAGCTAGTTTGATAAATGTAGTTAAGAGTTTTTCCGAGGTGAAAAAAATCCCAGATATCTCGAATGAGGCAGTTGTAACCCTGATCCCTAAAGTTGATAATCCTCAGAAAGCAACTGAATGCAGGGTAATATATTGGTGTTCAGTGGTGTACAAGATGCTTACAAAGATTATATGTGCCATAATGGGGAAAGCATTACCTGATATAATCATTGTAAATCAAGGTGTATTTATAAAGGGGAGAAACATAGCTCATAACATCCTGTAAACACAAGAGTTGCTGCACAAATATAATATGAGAAGAATGAAAGTAAACTGTGTAGTGAAGGTTGACATAAGCAAAGCTTTTGACTGTATAGGCTGGGAGTTTCTGATTGATTGGCCAAGGCAGTTAAAATTTCCCAACTTGATGATAGACTGGATTCAAAGGAGCACAATGGATTCAAAATTCAGCTTAGTCGTGAATGGAAGAAGAACTAAAACATTTGAATGGAGAAGAGGGGTAAAGCAAGGGGATCCCCTCTCACCCTTGCTATTTGTAATTAGTATAGAGTACCTCACAAGGATGCTGAACAAAGAGTATGAGGAGAAGAGGATCAATTATCATCAAAGAAGTAGCAAGGCTGGAGTGCACTTATTGCTCTTTGCTGATGATCTCTTGATCTTTAGTGCTATAGATCAGAAATCAATGAAGGGAATTAAGAATTGTTTGAATCATTTTATGGAATTTAAAAGCCTAGCTATAAGTGATTAGAAATCTACAGTCTACTTTTCAAGAATGGAATAAGAGGATAAACAATTGTTAGGTGATGTTCTGAATGTTAGAAGAGGTAAATTTCCAATGCAATATCTTGAAGTACTTCTATCTAATACTAAATTAAGGAAGAAGGACTGTGATAAACTGGTGGAAAGGATCAGAAAAAGGTTAACCAGCTGGAACTCAAGCAGCATGTTTTATGCAGGTAAAGTACAAATGATAAATTCTGTTTTGCTAAGTATCGACGGTTATTGGGCTAGCATACTAAGCATTCCAGAAAGCATCCATGAGGAAATTGTGAAGAGCTGCAGGAGTTTTTTGTGGGGAAGAGAGGAAGGAAATAAAGTATATAGTCCAGCTGCTTGGGACACAATGTGTAGAAGCCAATGTGAAGGAGGGATGGGACTGAGAGATCCTTCAGTATGGAACAAGTTGCTTTATGCGATGTACACTTCAAGAAGGAAATTTTCTGGATCAAGTGGATCCAAGAATACTATATTAAGAAAGAAAGTTTCAGCAGATGTAAAGCAAATGCAGGTCATAGCTAGAACTGGAAAATGATTTGTAAAATAAGGGATAACCATCTTGCAATGTTGAAGAACTATGTAAGTAAAGAAGGGAAACTGAAGATCAGAAAAGTTTATGATGAGCTGAAAGGGGTTATAAGGAAAGATGCATACAGGAGGATAATTTGGCATAGAAAAGTACAGCCAAAACACAGAATTTTTATATGGCTTCTGCTGAAAGGGAACCTGCCTACAGTAGATAGGCTGAAAAAAAATAGGGATCCTGAAAGGTCAACAATTTTACACTTTGTGTGAAGAAGGAAAGTAAGAAACAACAAGTCATCTATTTGCTGATGTGGATACCTGATGGAGATATGTAAATATTTGAAGTTGGGGAGAGTGCAGAATCTAAGACAGCTGAAGAGATTACTTATTGTGATGGCAAGGAGAAGGTAAGACAAGAAAATTATGCTGCTAACTACAAGTCTATACAGAGTTTGGCTGGAAAGAAACAACAGGATTTTCAACAAAGAGAAGTTAAAAGCAGAAACAATAGCTGCACAAGTGGAGCAAGAATGCAAATGAAGAAGTTGGAGCAATTGGAAGGAAAAGATAGAAGAAAAATGGAATGGATTAAACACTTAGATTTACTCTCGTTGTGTTAGTAGTAGTGTTTTGCTTTTGAACTGATCCAAGGCTGGGAGAGAAGACCTAATTTTTGTATGTTTTGATCGTATATATACGAAAAAGTTCCATAAAAAAATATTTTTGAAATTAACTGATAAAATTAATTAGATTATTATTAATGTATGGTTAGTAATAATACCTCAAGGTGATATTATATTTATTTTCAAACTTCAAAATGTTATTAATATTTAATTAATATTACTAATTATATTTGATATTAAAATAAGATATAAAGAGATAAAGTTTGGTTGAGTCATTGATAAATGTTTGAAAAATGAATTGGTTGGATTGTAGTTTGATGAGAGACATAATAGTTGATTTAAATATTTGGTTGGGTTGGGTCATGGATAAATATAGTGTAAACTGCCTTCTTGATGATTAGCGATTTTTGCGACCAGTTACTGTAGGTACGCAATAGGTCGCCATCGATACTTCCACCTGACACAAATGGAGAAGAGACCAGGGAAGCATCTGACATCCCTGCAGGAGTCAAAATTTCCCGATCATACTTTGCCTGACCAAGAAGTAAACCTCAAGAAGTGGGTGTAACTTCAAGGCTAAGAAAGTAATGAACGCCAAGGTCCTTAATCGCAAAGTCGCGGTGTGTCCGATCAATAAATACCGAAGAAGAGTCGAGTCATTTCTTGTGAGAATGATATCATCCACATACACCAGAAGATAGAGCAGTGAGGATCCTCTGGAAAAGACGAACAAAGAAGTGTCAGCAGAACTACACCAAAAACCGAGCTGAGTCAAATAAGTACTGAAAAGTTGGAACCATGCTCGTGGATCTTTCTTAAGGCCATATATAGCCTTCCGTAAGGGACAAATATATTCTGGATGAATAGGATCCCTATAACCAAATGGTTGCTTCATGTTGACCGGAGAATCGAGAACACCATTGAGAAATGCGTTCTTGACATCTAGATGATAGAGCAGCCAAGCACGCATGGTAGCACTGGCAAGAACCCTCTGAACGGTGGATGCTTTGACCACATGACTGAAAGTGTGGTCAAAACGAACCCCAGAATCTACGAGAAACCTTGCGCCACAAGTATGGCACTGTGACGCTCAATAGTTCCATATGGTCGATACTTGAGTCGATAGACCCACTTGGAGCCAACAATGTTAGAATCTGAAGGGCGAGGCACCAAGTTCCAAGTCTGCTGACTACGAAGAGCAGCCATCACGTCATCCATGCCAGAAATCCAGGCTGGATGAGAGAGTAAAGTCGTAGTGAGACCATGAGCAATAATTTCTAAGTAATAACTATGCTGAATAGCCCCAGTAGCTAACCTAGTAGCCATCCGATAAGTACGAGGCCGAGGAGGAGAACTCGGTGGCGTGGGTTCCTGCGAAGCAACGGGAGAGGTGCCTGCGGAAGAAACCGGAGAATAAGAAGCACCATTACAAACAGAGACATAAGAATTACCCGAATAAGGAGTCACAGTCTCCGAACCAGAAGTGGATGACGCCATATGACTGGAGGCATCAGAATTAATGTACCAAATCTGAGGTACGAGTGAAAGGCTCTAGCTGCATGGATGACTAAAAAATTTCATCCAGATGAGTGGACTCTGTACGACGACCTTGAGAACCAGTCTGAGCCAACATCTTGTAACAAGTCACAACATAATGACCAGGATGATCACACCATGTGCAGTGCGATCGGCCACGCCCAGAACCAGACAAGAACTTCCCAGCAGCCGCGTCGGTCTCCGAATCGCCCCCCTGAAGGCGCGTGAACCGTACGTGTCGCTGCCCCTTGCAGGCTCGTGATCCCACGTGCAGTCGGCCGAGGTGTACTCGCCTGCTGTGAATACAGCAGGTCCAATGACTGGTTTTAATTTTCCCTATAAATTCTTCAAAAAGGCCTCGTGGTTTCTGGCACGGGATAAAACATCGGCATATAATGGAGTAGGCGAAGAATTAATTAATGGTGTAGAATAATCGTTAAACTCAGCACCAAGGGTAGTCAAGAACCAAATAATCTGATCAACATTATTAACAAGAGAGCATATCATAGCCAATTTCTCAAAAAATTCTTTAAATTTTAAATAAAGTTCGTGAACTGTACCAGTCTTGCGTATACCATGAGCATCACCACGAAGACGTAGAATGGTAGAGGCACTGCTGTCATGAAATATCACCAAAACATTATCCCAGATTTCTTTAGAAGTGGCACAATCTGGAATCTCGTCCAAGGTTTCTAGTGTCATGGAAGAAAAAAAGAAGACTACAGATCCGCTGATCTTCATCTATCCATTGATCATATTCTACCTTTGCTTGTTGATACGCCACCATTGGATCAATTTGGTGGCACCACTGGACAGAGTTAGACAAGGGCACGATCCATCTAGAAATCCAAACAGTTTAGGAGGCTTGAGAACATAGCCAATTTGATGCTTTCACAAGAGAAAATTTGATGACGAAAGCTTGATGGTCATCATGTGGAGAAAGGTCATGTATAAGAGTTTGTCTTTAGACATGATGAAGGCTTAAAGACGTCGGAAAAATTTGAACGTTGGAGAGGGGGGAAAGGATGAAGAAGCTGATCGCCGAAATAGATGGAGGCGGCCGTCGGTCTTCGGAAAAGAAAAAGGGTTTAAGAATTTTGGAAAGTTTTGGACCAAGTTTGCTCTGATACCATGGTAAAAATATTTTCCGCAATGATTATTATTGATGATCAGAATAATAAATAGAGTACAAGACATTAAAGTAGACTAGTCCAAATATAACTCTAAATAAGATAAAATCAAATCTACTCATCTAACTAATTTATTCTAACACTACCTTCTTCTTTAATGATTTACGATTTTTCCGACCGGCTACTGCAAGTATGCAGCAGGTCGTCGTTATCCTGTCATCTTATGTATTCCCTATTTCTTCACCTAATTGTCTTCAACCTTTCGTCACCCACGTGCTCACCTCTACGTCAGTCGGCTTTCATCCACAGTGTATTATTTACTTTCTGGTGACTCATCGATACGTGTGAGCACAAATTTCATCCAACGTTAATTGTTTACACCCGCATCATGTTAATTGGGAATTTTTTCTTAGCTTGTATTTGGGGTTTTTTATTTGCAGGTTTATCAGCCTATACAACCAAGTTTATTTATGATGCCGCATTAGGTGCCAGTCTGAATTGAAGCTTTTTTCCTTGGTGATATTTGAATTAGGTTTTTGATTTTATGTGAATTTTTAATATGTTTCAGGTTTTGGGCATTTGGTGTGATTTTAGGTGTCTAGAGGCGGCAGATTTACGATATTGTGAATCTGCCGGAGAGTTGGAGTGATTTTAGGTGTCGAGAGGCGGCGGTTATATGATATTTGTGAATTTACTGGAGAGTATTGATGTGAGTTCATTGACTATTTAATTTGATATTTTCACACCTGATTTTAATGTGTTTTTCTGGGTTTTTTAGTTCAGTGTATTGATGGAAAAAGTTCTTTCACCTGTTAATGTTTATTTGGCTGATATTGTGAACATTTTGTTATGTGTTTGTTGATGCAGTTTGCAAGAAAGTGACAATGGACAACATCAGATGCCATTTGAATGCATTGGATTCATAGGCCAGGTGCATCACTTCTTGTTTTTTGAGCTTGCAGGTGTTTTCGAATTTGAGCTTTAAAGATCATTTCCTAAAAAATTACTCATTTTCTTCTATTCATTTTGTCTTTTGCCAACCATTTGGAGCAAGCCTGTTAATGAAGATGCCAAGATCACTACCGCCATAAACGAAAACATTCCGCGACTTGATTAAACAAGGGTTATCATCGTAATCCTTTAAATTACATACCTGGTCCGATGACAAGGTCAAGAACGAACATTAGAGATGCGGCATTTAATGTTTTGATTGATCAATTTCATGATGAAGAAGTCAAGAACAAATTGGCTAGGGTTTGGATTAATTATTCAAGTTTGTCGATTAACTGAAAACGTTGTGAATAACACTATACTCTTTTTTCCCACAGGGTTTTTAATGAGGTAGTGTAATTTTTGTAAACTACTGCAAATTATTTCATTTTGAATTCTTTGGTGAAGAGATGGGCAATGTGGGCTTTGAAGAGCTGATTTTTTGAAATTCTGATCTATTAGGGTTTAGAATATTCAGTTTTATTCTAATTAGAATTTGATTTGGTAATATTAAATAAGGTAATATTCTTCAAGGTTAGTTCTTGAAGAATTCGATCAGATTACCATTTACTTTAGGAGTTTTAGGTAGATATGGTTTTAACTTCTTAAATCTGCCATAAGTCCATTTAGTTTCTATTTGTGATTAGGGTTTTCTGGCAGAGATTTACCCTATAAATAGAGGGGTTGGCTGAGCTTGTAACACACCTTTTATCAATCATATTCATAATTTTGAGATCATTCTCTATGCTTACGAGCTCTTTTCATCGTTGGTTAATCCTGCATGTTACCCCGCAGGCTTGTTAGTGAGCAAGTCGAAATTGAGAACATCACGAGGGCTAGGTTCTTGAATTTTGTGCGACCTAAGTAAGGGTTTGCGATTCCCATAATTTGATCCAAGATTTTAGTTCTGAAATCCATAGTCTTAAAAGGAAGATTCATATCAGTTAGTATCAGACCAAAGTGAAAGATCCCTATGGCTAAAAAACATCAGGGGTTTTGAGTTTCGACATTACTTTATTTTTAATTTTTTATAAACTCTTTCGTGTCACATTATTTACTGTGTTTGTTTGATCTTTCTTAGCAGGATGATTGAATCTAGAGTCGAAGGACGTCAAAGGGTCCGAGAGTTAGAATACTTCGGTATTACTATCGTCTTCACCTTTATCAATCGAGTCAGGAGGAAGTCTAAGAGTCTGAGTGTTAACAAGTATTATCTGCCTTCACCTCCCCCAATCAGTTTCGTAGATTTTAGGTAGCTTATACAATCTATGCGCTTGTGATATTTTGAGTCCACTCTTCTGAAAAATTATTGCATACTTATAATCCTATTTGTTTTCTTTATCGTTCTTTGATTCCGTGATCTTGAATTTTTTCTTGATTCCTTGATTACATCTTATACCAATAAAAGAAAAAATATATAGTCTTTGTGTCATTTTCTAGATATAATGTCATATTCTTGTTCCTTACGATCTTGAATACCTCGAAGTTCATTTGAATTGGAGGAAGTTATCGTAAATTTTTTTATCCAAGTTTTGTGAAGGCAAATTTTGTTTCAATTTTTTTTGAAAATTAAAAACAATGGTATCAGATTTTTGGGTTTTGAAATTGGAAATCGGGGTTTTAATGGTTGAATGGGATTGGAAAAATGGTTGAAAGGGAAAGTGGAGGCACGAGTCGTACTAGTGCCACGGTCAAGTACACAGATTTATGAAAGTGTTAAGAATTTGACCAATGACTTTGACAAGAAGAAAAAAATGCTGCCGTTGAAAGAAGTTGGAAGAAGATTTTTTTTTCAACCTACCGCATTGGAAGCATTTGGATGTTAGACACTGTCTTGACGTTATGCATATTGAGAAGAATGTTTGTGATTCTTTGGTTAGGACTTTGTTAAATACCCCTGAAAAGACAAATGACAAATTGAAGGCTAGGCTAGATTTGGTTGAGTTGGATATTTGGAAGAATCTAAGACTAGTGACTACTGGTGATGAATATTATTTGCCCCCTGCTTGCTATTCAATGTCGCAGTCGTAGAAGAAATCCTTTTGCGAGGCCCTTAGTAGTATGAAAGTGCCCGGTGCATACTCGTCCACTACCACAAAAACACCCCTCTAACACCAATTTTTTGCATCTGTTTTTGAAAATCGGTGCCCAAAATAAATTAGCACCGATTTTTTTTACATTAGCACCGGTTTTCAAAAATTTGGCATATTTTTTTTACATTAGCACCGGTTTTAAAAACTAGTGCTAAAATATTTAAATCCAATCTTCCAGCCAAAATTTCAATTTTTTTCCAAAATGTAGCACCTGTTTTCAAAGAGTAGTGCTAAAATTTTAAAATTCAATCTTCCCGCCGAAAAATTCAAAACATTCGCCAAAATTTAGCACCGGTTTTCAAAAAACCGATGCTAATTAAAAAACCAGTGTTAAAAATTTTAAAACGCAATGTTCCTGCCAAAATATTTTAAAAATTCACCAAAATTTAGCACATGTTTTCAAAAAACAGGTGCTAAAAATTTTAAAATTAAATCTTCCCACCAAAACTTTTAAAACATTTGTCACAATTTTAAAATTCAAGATTCCCGCCAAAAATTTTAAAAAAATTTGCCCAAAAAATTAAAATTTTTGTCCAAAATTTAATGAGATGGGCGCAACTGCTCTAATTTAAATTATATTTTTGCTTAACTTTCAAAATCATTTACTTCTTTTGTTGATTTTAACTAATAGCTACTTTGATTTAAATTAATCAATTAGCCACCTTTACTGAACTAATATATATATGAATAAGAATAAAAATGTTTGATGTGAACTAATTAACGTCCAACCCTCAATTGATTTAGTATATATAAAAAAATTGTTTGACTTTAAAAAATTAATTTCCCTTCCATTCACCCATACGTGACCAAATCGCAAAGTCGCGATCATATATTGTTCAA